>VNWY01000381.1:0-48371 GCA_009869845.1 Pseudachorutes palmiensis
AAATTCCCACAGCAAAAATAAGGAAGTAGAGCAGAAAATGTAAAACTTGTTTTAGCATATGCGAAAATGTGTACAAAAATCATTCATTACGTGTCAGGTCAAAACTTCTTTCTCAGAAATGCCAGGTCTCATTTGAAATCATTCCCTTTGATCTTGCAGAACCAGTTGGCTCTTATTTTTCAATCATGACATGCGTAAGATGAACTGCAAATTCCGTTCTGATTTCGTTCTTCGAAACCATTCGTCAAACTTATGACGCATCCAAGAGATTAATAAATACTCACAAGAGAACTTCCACAATTGTCCCTCTCACACCATGACCATATGCCCATGACACAGAAAATAATTCTGCAAGACTTACTTTTAACCTTGACCAAAGTGAAAAATCCGAACCCCTGGTTGGGCGTTGACAAGTCCCGAAGTAGTCTGCAATGCAGTTAATTGCATAATAATACATTAGATTGAGATCAAGTATATACTGTATTGTCAACTTAACGTAAAGAGAACATAATTGTAAAAGATTTTTTGTCCTAATAAAGTTACTTTATTTAAAGAAATGAAAAAGTTAAAGAAATTTTAATTTTTGCTGTGTTTTTGAGATTGGGATTGCCTGAGGTACAGCACAACGTGGTGCATATGATTCACGTAATACTCTGAACAATTTAATGAGACTGTGGAGCTTCAAATCAATGGGATGCATTTGGCAGAGCCATTCAAGTTTTGATAATTTTAATCATCACATTTTCAGTCTAAACAGAACGAGTTTGTATTTTCAATCTTCTTGGGTTTCTCTTCCGATTGATGTGTCACATGCCACACCTGTAGGATCGGACTTTGCCGTCTCAATTGAAGGTCAAAGGTCAAGATGAGCCTTTCTGCTGGGTGAGAGTTGTGTAAGTTCCCTTGTCAGTCAGCCAACGTTGCCAATTGTTGGTCGCCGCAACTAGCTGCTCTTTCTTACGGGAAAACCAGGCAGGAGGGCCGTGGTGGGTAATCCTCTGAGGTTTCGCGGAAGTGAGGAAATCCGCCCAGATTTCCGTGCAAGTGACGAAACGCCAAAAGAGTTGACCTTGAGTGTTTTCTCACTACCCGCGCATGTGAGAAAATCCTCCCAAAATTCCGCGCATGTGAGGAAACGCTTCAAAATCATTCCTAAGTCAGGAAATGACCATAAAGAGTTACCTAAAATGTTTTCTCACTACTGAGGAAATCCGCTCAAAAGAGAAAAGAGAGAGAGTGAGAAAATGCATGAATTTCCCTTCCAAGTGAGGAAATAACTTTATTCAATTAGTTTATTAGGTTTATTAGGTTAGGCTTAGCGAAATAAAAAATTTTTTTCCAAGTTTCTTTGTAAACTTTGAAAACCTAACTTAATAAGCCTGATAAACATAACCCATACATGCGTGAGCAGGGAAGACAGAAACCAACTTTTAGTTAAATCATTTCTCACTTTGGAGTCACTGTGGTCTCCTGGAATTTCCTCACGTGTTTGAGATTTTGCGCTTGCGCGGGTAGTGAGAAAAGAGTTTAGGTCAACTTTTTTGCCGTTTCCTCACTTGCTCGGAAATCTGGGCGGATTTCCTCACTTCGCGGATTTCCTCACTTCCGCGAAACGTCAGCCCGCGAAACCTCACGGGACGTGGGTAGGATCAGACAGGAGCGAGATGGTCGGCGGCGGTGTTGGCCGTTAATTGTAAAGTCCTTTCGTGTGCAAAAAGGGGAGGGGAGGGTTGATTTTTGAGGAAGAGGGAAAAAGTTCAGACTCCTGCACCCTCCGCTTAAATGTTTTAGCGGAGGGCAAATGCAGGGCGGGTAAAATTGGTGCAAATTAAGTGCACGAATCTACTTTTTCCCAGTTGATGGCAAAACCCACCACCACCACCACTTGCCCACGAAAGGACTTTACAATTAACGGCCGGCCGGCCGGCAGGAGGGCGAGGGAGAGTTTTCCCACAAGAATTCAATTCATTTTTGAACGGACACGAGGACACTCCACGCACCGGTCAATTTGCAAAGAAAAACTTTGACCCGTGAAGGCTGAACCTTGACACATGCAGTGATTATACGATATAAAAAAGTATAAATTGGGGGTGGGGTGAGTCACAAATCAGAGAAATTGTAGCCTCAGTACCTTATCCTGTGACATCGTCATAATTGTACCCTTCTTCCCTGATTACAAAAATATTTTATCCCGGTCACCTCTCCTGTGACCTCAGAAATAACTTTGTAGGGCTTAGCGTTAGCCGACTGAGCTTGAGTCTACTGCGACTGCTACCCCTGTGTGAACTATCAGCCTTTCACGGGCCCAAGTTTTTCTATTCTAATTGGCCGGTGGCCTTAATTTTATTTCAGTTCTTGGACCTTGCAACGAGAAAGGAAACACGGGAGTTAACAAAGCTGCTAGTCAAGCATTATCAGGGTTTGTTTTAAACTATTAAGCATTACAGTATTCCCGAAAAGGTTTTACCGTCTGCAGAAACCATTAATGGCTTCAGTTTTTTGTATGGGTCAAGTCCGGGCCCTCATTCAAACTGAGGACATAAAACTGAGGAGTTTCTGCAGACGGTAAAATCTTTTCGGGATGACGGCCACAATGCTAATATTTATGGTGTCATGTTCATAAACCGAAAGATCCTAAAAACACGGAAAGAATAATCTAACAACCTTGAATTGTCTATTTGTAGATTTCCACTTAAATCCGGTTCCCTTTATCCATCTAACTTCAAGAGGAAGAATCATTCCGGTAAGGAAACCTTTCAATGCATCGATTCCACCCTTATTAACCAACCAATTAAGTTTGAATTCCTTTTTCAGATTGAGCAAGATGCCTGGAGAGTGGTGTTTTGACTTTAACTTTGCGAATCATGCTTCATTGGATCTAGAAAAGTATCAGCAGTTGCTGACACAAATCTATGACGAATTCAAACTCCGTTTTTTGTTGGAACCAGCGGAAGGTAACGTCTTGTGGAATGCCGAAGTGGAGTCTAATGGAAAACCCAAGGCTCCCGTGGACAATATCTTCGCTCAATTCTCTTACGTTTGTACAAGACCACATATCGCTGAAGCATCGAACCCGGACCATGGGAAGTGGATTTTGCTCTGGAACCCGAAGCTCAACGAAGTCAAGAACTTCATGAATGCTCGATGTGCCCCGGAGACATTCAAAACTCTGAGCAACGAGATCCAAGAGAAGATTGTGACCAAGTTTCCAGCCCATTTTAGTCTTCATTGGAAGAATGGGGTAACTGGATACGGCAGAATAAATTCCGTCTTCAGTCCAGCGGCGGCTGATGAAGAATCCGAAGATTCAAATTCCGACAATTCCTCTGATTCAACCGACACAGGATCTGATTTTGGATCATGGTTAGAATACGATGAATATATGGATGAGTCAAAGCGGTGTGCTCATCATATTCCCTGGAACCACTGCGATGAATGCAGTGCGCTAATTGTTGGGTTGATTGACTAAAAACTAGTGGAGAAACAAATGAAAGCCTCAAGTCCCAAGTAATTCATCTAAAATATGGTCCAGTGTAAGGAGCCTATGTGTCTCCTTTGTAAGAATATTATCGTAAGCTTTACTTTGCTAATTTATCAATTACTTCCGGTTACTCTTACTGAATCAATTCATTTAACAAAGATTCAATAAAATTCCAATTCATTGCCCCATGGCATAATAAATTTAGAAAGGTCCACTTGAATTGTATCCATAAATGACAAACAAACAAGCAAAAGTTTTAAGCATAATGAAGAGTATCGCCACAATTATCAGCACTTGAAATAACCATTTTAATCAAACTACTTTGACCAATTTTCAGCTAAACTTTGGACATTCATTATTCCATTAGATTCCCAAATACAGAATTCAAAATGAATCTTTCTTGCAGTTTTGCCATAATTGTTTTCTATACTTTGACACTTTCATTCCTGCCAAGTACCTGTGAAAAGATTCTATTCCTTCTGCCAATTGGGTTCAAGAGCCACACCCACGTCTTCCAACCGCTTGTTCGTGGCCTTGCAAAGAAAGGTCATGACATCACAGTCGTCAGTCCGGCAAAGTCAACTAGCCCGCTACCTCCAAACATACACCAGATACAGCCCATCACAATTGACGCTTTGCTCGATTCCATAGGGAATTTGTTTGAAATACGCAAAATGGGAAGAGTTGCGTTTAGTGCCTCTTGGGATCTGAATACGATTGCATCACTTGCACAGAAGGGATACGCCGATGAAGATTTCCAAAGAGTCATCAACCAATCCTACGATCTGGTGATCATGAATGGATTCTTTAACGAAGGCTATCTCGGAGTCGTTCACAAGATCGGAGCTCCTTATATCTTCATGACCACAATGCCATCTCCAAACGCACTAACGAAATTCACTGGGAACCATTTGCCAAACTCCTTTGTTCCAGTTCCTTTCTGGGATTTGACTGACAAAATGACGTTTGCTGAACGTCTCATCAACTTCTGCCTCAATTCCTTATTTGATTTGAGCCAGTATTTCTTTCTGAACGACGCATACACGGATTTATACAGAAAGGCATTGGGTGAAGACCGAGCACATGCGCAGGATATTTATGGAAATGTGAGCCTCATTTTCATGAACAGCCATTTCTCACTCAACCACCCACGGCCAAATCTACCGGACAATGTTGAAGTAGGAGGGATGCACTGTGTCCCTCCGAAGCCACTTCCAAAGGTATTCAACACAATCCAGTCCAATTAGTGCAATTCAGTGAACTGTGATTTTTACAAGGAATTGGAAGACTTTGTGTCAGAAGGGAAAGAAGGGTTCATCTACTTTAGCATGGGAACTCTCATCAGGACAAATCAAATGCCAGAAAAGTACAGAAAAGTATTCGTCAATGTTTTTAGCAGACTTGAGCAGCGTGTTCTGTGGAAGTGGGAAACTGAGGAGATGCCAGATCTTCCTCCAAATGTTAAATTGTCAAAATGGCTGCCACAGCAAGACATCCTGGGTCATAAGAACATCAGGTTGGAATTATTGGACTTGGCTTCATAAATAAGAATAACATCCCTTGCAGAGTGTTCCTGACACACGGAGGTTTGCTGAGTACTCAGGAAGCTGCTTACCACGGCGTCCCTCTGCTTGGAATGCCAATCTTTGCCGATCAGGATCTAAATATGATGCAGTCTGCGTCACAGGGATATGCTCTCACACTAGAGATTCTGAATATGACGGAAGCTGATTTAGAAGGGAAATTGCGCATGCTAATTGATGAACCTAGGTTACAGCAATCCTGTTATTCTTAAAGGAACACAAAGTTTACAAGTGCGTCCTTTCGTTAGATTTGCTGCACGAGCTAAAGAACTGTCCGCCATTGTAAGGGATCAACCAGAAACGCCGTTAGAACGAGCAATCTTCTGGTCAGAGTATGTCATAAGGCACAAAGGTAAAAACTCATGCAGATTATAATCCAACTAAATTAATTGGAATTTCAATATAGGTGCAAAACACTTGCGATCTGCTGCTAGGAATTTAAACTACTTCCAAGTCCACTCGTATGACGTCGTTGGATTCCTTGCCGCCTGCTTCGCTGTTCTAGTTTATGTGTTGAAGAAATTACTTTGTTTTCTATTTCGCTGTGCCTACAAGTGGGTATCCAGAAAGGAGTCAGCAAAGGCCAAGGCTAAAAAGTTGACGTAGTTAAATGGAATGGAAAATAAGCCGGAATAAAAATCCAAGAAAATTAATTTAATAATTTTAGATACCTACAATGGAAACAAGTCGAAAAAGATAAAGAAACGAGACTAACCAGAAACCAAAACAAAGAATTGAGATGTCAATCTCAATCTTTGCTGCATGAAACAAGTTTTTGCGGAAGTCTTATAAGATTACCCAGACCTTCAATTCAAGTTGTGACTATGTAGTTTGCTAATGGATTGATGCACTTGAATCCAGCGGAATTCAGGCCTGAGCGTTTTCTAAGTAGATGAAGAATCAACTGACCCAAGGGCAAAGGGTGTTATGTGTACTAGGAACTTGGTCGGCATGCATGCTTGCACAGGGAAGCAATTCACTTATAGCCAGGAAGATTCCTTCATGAGAATGGGCCAAAAGCGGACAATTAAATTAGAGAAACTAATTAATGCCCATGCAAATCATGGGCCAAAAACGAACATTTAAATTAGCACAGACTAGCTCAACTAACCCACGAAGCGGCCATTTGATCCTTGACCTTCTAGACCGCGCGGTAGAAGTCAAATTCAAATCAGACTCAGGCAGTCTAGAATGTCAAGGGTCAAATTGTCTATTTATCGCGGGGTTGTTAAGCTTTTTTGATAATAACCCTCGGTGTGACTCGGTGTGACGCCATTTCAAATGGCTTGACGAACAAAACGTTTTCTCTCAGCCATACCTAAATTACTCAGCTTGTATATACCTTGGCATGGAACAAGTTTCTTATATAAACTTAAAGTCAATTGATAAATCAGCCCAACCAACACTCCAGTTGTATAGCCACAACGCCAGAAAATATTTAATCAGAAGATAATGTGTGTATGGCAAATGGATGATTCGAGTGAGCCCATTAAACGAGTTTGTAGTGAAGAGTAGTGATCATGGAATTTCTAATTGTCGCTTTTGTCTATCTCTTATCTCCACTTCTATTACTAGCCCTTCTTCTTCAAAATTTAAAAATGAAGGTGATTGAGGTCATTGCACGTTATTGGAAAGGTGTTTCCATCCACGTATCATACGAGACTGAACTCCCTCTATATTGGAAACTTGTGGTTTATCTTCGGTGGGAGATGGATGGGGCCATCGATCCTCAGAAATTCAAAACTCATTTTGAAACAAATGTTCTGAACAAAAGAAATAAAAGCGGTAAGCTTCTATTTCCACAACTGCAGCAAAGGATCAGCTACGTATTTGGACGTGCATTTTGGACAAAAGAAAATTAACTTTTCACTTGACAAACATTTGAAATTCTACTCAATTCCAAGTTCCTTGAAGGACAAGGAGACTTCAGAAGTAATCTCTCCACTGGTTCAGAGTCCGTGGCTTCTAGAGATCACAAGCATTACCGATGAGGAGAGCGGCAAGGTTCAAACCAAAGCTGTGCTCAAATTCCACCACGTTATGGGAGATGGCCACACAATTTTCCGTATTCTGACTCAATTGACTGACAATAAAGTTGTCACTCCAACGCCACAACTCGCTCGCAAAGCCATCTTCGAACATAACTTGAAAGGCATGTGGGAGATTTTGAAACTTCCATATCACTTTGTCACCATTAAGCGGAAATTATCGGCTCCAATCCCTTGGGCAACAAATCTCACCTACTCTCGAGTCTTCACGCAGTCAACAGGAATCTCATTGAAGGATCTTAAAGCCATTGGAGCTAGAACTGGTGTGGGTATCTCAGCCCTCATCATTTCTGGAATTCTAAAAAGCTTCCTAGCCACTCAAAGCAAGAAATGTGGTGTAAAACCGACTGATTCTGCGATGATAAATGTAACCTTACCTCGATTTGTTCAAGTCGACGAAGTAGCAGATCCGAATAGAAGGTTTGTATAGTAAATACTTTTCGCACTTCATTTACTGTTTTACTTTCAGTGCACCCTCGCTCATGATAAAGCTTCCATTTGGGCCGGAGGAGGGACCAGCGTACGTTCGGAGAATCTACTTAATGTTATCGAATTTAATACAGTCAGGAAGATACGCAGGAATCTACACCAGGACAGAAACCGCGATCATAAACTCCATTCCGACAAAACCAAATACTGGAAAGCAAATCGTTGGAGGGTTGTTAATACTGAGTAATTTCCCGGGACCAAAAGAACAAATTTTTGTTCAAAATTGTGCCGTTACGGACATTGATTTGGATCTTCATGTAGAAGACGGGGGATATTTTGGTAAAAACAGTCATAATTATTAGTGTTTAAAAATGTTCTTTTTCTATTCTACTACCGTCTATTCTAATGCTTTTCTACGCTTTTCACTCTACATCGAGCACCTCTTTCGCTACTTTATTAATGCCCGTGTTGCCACGATGTATTGATAAAGGGAGACGTGAAATAGACCTTAATAATACTCATTTCTGATTCTTGAAATATTTTAATTCCGCTTACAGGGACATCGATTGCAGCTCTCTCTTACAACGGATTAGTGCGTATCCGACTCAATGCGGACCGGAATATAATTTCAAATGAAGCCGAAGGCATGGAAATCTTGGAAAACATTTACAAAGAAATTTTGAAATTTGATGTAAAAAGTGGAGTCACCTTCAGTGCACTAGAAATTGAATAAAGTGATTCGCCCCTAAGCAATCTAATGAAGAAATCCATAAGATATTATTTGGTAGGGAGTAACGTTATAATTATAAATACTTTAACGCATTTTACTTATAATTGTAAATTATTAATAAATGTGAATTTGTGGCAATGTATTATAATCGTAATGTAAGAGGGATATTGGAGTGCGGCAAATATCACAACATTAGAGGGATATTTATTGTAAAATATCCCTCTATGTTGCGATTTCACGGTTTTTTTACAGGTGGGACGTGTAAACCGTGGCCAGAAAATTCTAAATTGCTGTTCACTCGATGCAGAATAAAAATTCCGAAATTTTCCTCGTTCGAATTTTTTTTTATAAATATCGGAGTCAAAAGTTACGGAGAGAAAAGGAGTTGTCAAAACTGCTTTTACGGCAAAATCCCTTGTAATTGCCATATTGGATTTTTGGGTAACCGTAGTTCTGTGCGGCAGAAAATCGCTTCGATGGACCGCTTTGTCAGTTCCACATCTTCCTTGGCAGCCATGACCTGCGCAGAGAACAAAATTGCCATGTGAATCCACTGATGCCATCGAACCCACGTAGGAGTTCTTATATTATTATTTGCAGTTCCAATACTACTTTGTCCCTTAACTTCAGCTCTCTATTGTAGTCTGCAAATTGGCGATAAAATAAATGCGCCGTCAAACTATCTTCACGAATTGAATACCAATAACGCTCAAAACCAAGATGAAGAACTCCTTTTCTGTCTACAAAGTCGACTACATTTTCTGAAATTGGTCCAGCACAGGAAAAAAAAAACAAACTAATTTAGGCAACCAGTTCTCCAGTTTTCTTTAATGACAATAATTTGGCAGACCAGGAATATTTTGCCGCGCGCTTGCCCTTGGTCGAGTAATTTATTAGACCTAATAACTCCAAGATAAAACAAAACTACCTTTTATAACCGGTAATGAACAATGGATTCCCTTTTCCGGGTAACAGAATTAAATAAATAGACCAGATTAGTTCCTTTTATGAAGTAGAATCGTGCAGTCCCGACAGACGCAATTTCTGATCGAAATGAGAACCTCCTCTGACTTTTTTGCTATGGAACGGTTAGTTGTAAATTAAAATTGATTCAAATTGAAATTAATAATGGCTGGTTGTTATTCGTACTGGTGTACTTACTTTATATTTATTTACACTCTAGCATTTGGGAGACGTTCATTCTGGCCATTTTATTTTGCGGCCTATTCGCATATCTTCTGCGAAAGCAACGGAAGCCAAGGCCTGGTTTCAGAGTTGCTCCCGAAGTCTCCGGTGGTTGGCCAATCATTGGTCATTTCCCACAATTTGCCAAGGACGCCGTGGGATTTCTTGAAAAGTGTCACAAGACGTACGGCAGTGTTTTCGTTGTCCGCCTTGGGATTAAGAAAGTGGCAATTATTTTCGATCGTAAACTTTTTCCTGAATACATTCAAGCAGACGAGTCTAAACTCTCATTTGAGAAATTCCTCAACTTGGCCTTTATCAATCAGTGTTTTTCAATTACAATTGAAAACGCGATTCAAGTTGCTATTCCATTCGTACGACGGGAGTTCATGAGCCGCATGACTGAGTTCCTCAACGTTGCTTCAGGCTGCTTACAAGATTCCTTAACCAATTACAAAAAAGAAATGGACGGGCCCAAGGTTCTAATTTTGGACGACCTACTGGGAGCTACTTTCAACTATGGGATTTACAAGGCAACTTTCGGCTTCGACCTTACACCGCAGCTACTGGACCGATTCAAAAAATTTTGCCTATCCATTCAATATTTCCTAGTCCTTTCCTGTATCCTTCCAATGACAATCCTTAACCAATTGGCAAAGTGGACAGTTTTCGCACGTCGAAGAGAATATACTGAAATCCTCATGCCCAAAATAATGAAGCACTTTGACAACGAGAATGAGAACAGCTGCCCTCTCATACGAGCTGCGGTGGATTACGCCTCTGACGCCTTGGGTGGTCGTAAATTAAATCCAAAAGAAATTGGGTCATTACTTATGAGTATTGACTTTGTCATGGGTGGCAGTCCTGGGGTTTTGTCGGGTCACGTTCTCCGCTTACTATCGAGTCGCCCTGACCTCTGGCAGAAGATCAAGACGGATTGCAACCCAAAAGTCCGAGATGTTACTGAAATTATCAAACACAAGACTCTTCATGCCTGTGTTATAGAAACAGCACGGGTCTCTGCAAGTATTTTGGCGTTGACACGATCAACATTCGCTCATTCTACGATCGGAGATTACGACTTAGGTCATGTGGATCGAGTCAGTATTCCTGGGGGACCTGCCTTTGATGGCGAATTTGCCGAAGACGTGTTCAAGAACCCGGGTGAATTTTATCCAGAACGATTCTTACAAGAGAAATCTGAACCGTCTGATCCAAAAGTATTGTGGTATTGGGGTGGTGGTCAACATCCATGTCCCGGAAGGGTCTTATCAATCAACATTGTAAAAATATTTGTTGTCACTTTTATGCAAAACTTTAATCTCGAAGTTGTATCTGCTGCCTCTAAGAAAAACTATTTTACTTCAAATGCAGTACCATGGCTGGAGGCGAAAGTCAANCCATGTCCCGGAAGGGTCTTAGCAATCAACATTGTAAAAATATTTGTTGTCACTTTTATGCAAAACTTTAATCTCGAAGTTGTATCTGCTGCCTCTAAGAAAAACTATTTTACTTCAAATGCAGTACCATGGCTGGAGGCGAAAGTCAAGATAACTCCAATATAAAAAAAACCTGTTCCCGTTTCAAAAAGTTATGGAATAAGCTCTAAGATGCGGAAGCTTACTTTCTATTTTTGTTGTTATCCTTCAAAAACTTGACCTAATGAGAAAATATGCTCTATTATTTATTACCTTGTTTTTTTTTTGAAATTAATGAAAATGGACTGGCAGGTTATTCAAACCCCAATAAGTCTTCGGGTCAGCAGCGTCGGTGTCATTTATTTGTGAAAGTGGCGGAGAGGCAGAATTCGTCGGAGATCCGTTTGACACACAATGGCTGCAGATGAAGTCCCCCCATCTAAAGTTCAGAAACTCAGGCACAACTGAGATGTAACGATGCGAATGGGCAGTCTTCACGGTCCCATCATATCAAATCCTCTTCCAATTGCTTTCCAAAAGCGGTTTACTAACTGCTGAGATGCTTTGCATGAGCGCAAAATTGCAAAAGCATCATTATTCACGCCATCTTTCTCATAAGCCACAATGGTTTATTTCCGATCAGAAGCTTCACAAGTTAATAGTTCATAAAATCATAAATAGTGAATTTCACCACGTAGGAGTGCCTTTGGGTCTTCTTCTACGCCAGTGTCACACAAGAGACATCTCAGATCTGCATATAGAAACAAAAGGAAGTTTAAGACTTCTGATTGGCTGTGGATATTGCTGACACGTACCTTCGTCAACATTTTCCAAAAGAATCCACACGCAGAAGATCGCCAGGATCATCTTCAGCCGTCGCGTTAACATTTCTCTGACGCAGGAGGTTGAAGAGCAATATTAAACAGTGCTGTGTGCTGGAATGCAAATCCAAGGAGTGCAAGCCAACTAAAATTTGCTAAAATCAACCTTGTCAATAAGGTCAACAAGGTCAACACTCCTAAGCACAAGCTCGACAAGCTTCCATAGCAACGGGAGGCCCATCCATCTTTCATAATCCAAGCTATAAACTTAGCGCCACAAATAAAGTCAAGTTAATGACTTGTGAAGATGGCAAAGAGGTAGAATCCATTTGAGACTTGTTTGAGGCACATTGGGGACATATGAAATCTCCATCAGGGATTTGAGAGACACCGGCGCATCTGACATGAAGCCATTTAAAAGGACAGTCTTCACAATCGCAACCTATCCAATCGTCATGAGTCTGCTGCTTGCAGATTTCGCAAATCCAATCATCATCTCTGTCGTTGTGGAGATTTGTTGTTGTTTTCATCGCTCTTGTTGACTTTCTTAATCTTATATATCCATCTTTCATAATCCAAGCTATAAACTTAGCGCCACAAATAAAGTCTTTTTAAAAACTTTTTAAAAAAATGAGTGTAGAATAATTATTTTTTTGCTAGACGTTTTGTCGTGTGAGTCCCGTGACTTTTTAACCTTTTTAGACTTGTGCCAGCGAATATTATTTTATTTTCTTTCTTTCAGCTTGGTATAAACGATAGCCATTAAATTCCTTCTAATCTTCTCCAGAAGCACTTTTTTGAAGGTTGAATTAACTGTGGCTCTGCATCCATTTCACGCAGTCTTCAATATTGACCTTCCCATCGTTCTACTTGCTTGTCTCTTCCAAAAATGTTTCGTAGTTTTTCCCCGCTAGTTTTGGTTCGTGTTTGGCCATGAGGAGCATAAGTGCTTCAAAGTCATGCTTGGAAATACAACCACATTCGTCCTTGTCAAACTTCTGTGCGTAGTCCCTCGCATACTCTGAAGTGGAGTGGAGGCTTTTAGCTGATTTGATGAAGTCCTCCATCGTCAGAACACCGCCGCAATGAGTGTTCCAGTGTTCTTGATAGGCAGAGACTTGCTCTGGAGTCCTGGGATATTCCATAGCCTGAATCAGGGCTGGAATGTCCTTGGCCAAAATAGAACCGCCAGGTTTGAATGTGGGAAGGTTCTGGAACACTGTCCTTAAGTTATCCAGCTCCTCCTCGGTGTATGGCTTGGTGAAGTCTCGTGGCATCTTTTAGAGGAAATTGATCGTCAAAGTGAAGCTTGTTCCACTTGGGATTGAACTGAACTCAGACTGTATAGCAACGTGTCTTAAATACCCCGTTTACTTTCTGTTTTAAGGTTGTTGTTCACTCATTGAATTTCAAATCACGGTCGGCAACTTTAATTCACAAGAAGCGGTGCAATTAAACTTGCCGTCCTTGATAATTTCCATTTTTCTTTGCTCAAAACAAATTTGTTATCTTTCATCTACTCATAACTCATGCATTCTTCCAGAGGAAAAAGCGTGGATGAGTTTTTGTCATTTATCACATTTTCATGGACCACTTGATCAAATGAAGAGGAATTCTGTATCTACAAATTAGGGGAGTTTTCTTGAAGATTTATCAACTTTTTGTAGAAGAACAGCTCCTGAATTTTATTAAACTGGAAATTACCTTTCCATTATTCTGGTTCAGGAGGAAAATAATTTCTACAAATCATTTCTATTCCAGGCGCCGATTTATTAGCATTATGCAAATTATGGTTTCGTTTCAGGGTTACAGCCACATGGCCTTGACTCTCGTCCACTTGCTTATGCAAAACGAATGGACAAAATCCTTCAGTTGAAGATGGTACCTTTAATCCAGGGAAGGAATTGAGTCACATTGGTATTCACTTGTGGGTACCGTCCCATGGCGCACCCTTTTGCCCCGGAGACAATCCCACATAACAATGGAGAACGTGGAGCTGCCTTTAAACGGCACATGACAGGGGCTGGGAATAAGAAAGGTCAAGTCAATCAACCAATTATGACAAGGCAATGAAATGTAACCTCCAGAATCTCCTGCACATGAGCTCTTGCCATTCGTTCCAGTGCAAAAGTGATGCCTTGTGATTGTGATGATTGACCTGTACAGCTGACGACATTGTTTTAATTTGATCATTCCCGTAGACACTTTCCGGAGTACATCGGAACCACGACTTGCCCCGACAATTTCCGATCCCCAACCGGCTACAGTAGTCATCACCCTTAGCTTCTCAACTCCCTCTGTCACCATTTCAATTGAGCTCACAACCGAGTTGAAAACAAATTCTGAACTTAGCTGAATCAGTGCAATGTCGTTTTGAAAGTTGATTCTAAAAGTACAAAGTTATTAAAACATGCGGAACGACGCATGCGTCTTTTTTGGTTCACTCACGCGTCGTATGAAGGGTTGATCAGGATCTTCTCAACATGACGCACTTGGATTTCCTTTGATGTCGCCATTACTGTTCGGTTGTGCCCTCCGGCCACTACTGTGTAGGTGCTTTTATGCTCTAGGCAACAGTGGGCAGCAGTGATGACCCAAGAGGGTCCCACAATTGAGCCAACGCATGTCCGAACGAGTCCGTTTTTACTCATGCTGATGTGCACAATCCATGGGAATTCGTGTGGAACAGCTTCTGTTCCACCTACAATTCGAAGTTCAACAGTCGAGTCCGAATCTATCGCTTTAAAAGCTGTGGATGCCCACAGGAAAAGAATTGAAATAAATGTCCCCATGATTTACTCGAGAATATTCCAAACAATCCATTCAACCAAGAACCAACAAAGCCAGACATAACGGTAGCGCATTAACCACTGCATTTTGCTAAAACTCATCAGGGAAATGTGCCTAAAATAAAATAGAGGCAATTAAGGATGGTCCATTATAATAATAGTAATATAAAGTGTATATTCCGTTCAATACTACACATTTTATTTTATATTTCTGACTCTGAATGGCGCCGACATAAAATGTCAAGTAATACTGATTTACACACAACTCACTTTGTCACTACTTGTTCAATTGGAGTAGTATAAATTAACCCTAAGTTTAAATTACAAATCACAACCTCCTGAGTGGGTCTGTTTGGAAAATGTTTCAAAAACAATTTGAAATGAACACATTACACTTTTACTAGCCTGCCTGCCTTTACATTAATTCATCGAACGCATCTTTATAATAATAAAAAAACAGTAATAAGTTCATCAGTCTGGGTTAAACAGCGGCACACTAAACAATAAGTCTTTGAGCTTCTGGGAATTGGCAAGAGACAGGCTCCACTGAGTGGAGAAGGAACTTTCAAAGGAACAAGAAGCATGGCTTAAATCCTCATTTCAGATGAGTCTGAGGAAGAGTACCGCGTGGGTTGGTACTGGGCCGTTCTTATTCCAACAGTGTGGTCAGATAGTCCAGGCGGAGAACTACAGAAGGACAATTCGGGAGAGAAGCTGGGAGACAGGGGGGAGGTGAATGAGGGGTCTGTCGTAATCGGGGACCTTGGGAGAATCGGTAGCGGCGGAAGTGGTCCTCTCATTGAGTTTGATGGCGCCGATGAGCCCATCCGATGCACTTGTGACTGTGAACTAGATGGCTGGTGTCTCACGGAGGATGAATGATCACTCTCAACACTTTTGCCACTAGTGGAATTGTTGCTGCTACACTGATGACCAGCACCCCGCCCTGAATGGACTCCGCTGTAGTGCCCTTCTGAACGACTCGAAGCAACGTCTTCGTTCAACCGAGCAATTTCAGAGAAGACATGAGCCAATGGTTGGTACTGCGGACCCCAATGCTGCAAATAGTCCCAGTTGTAACTCCCTGTGAGTTCCTCCTCTCCGTCAATGATTGAGCTCAGTGAGCCTGTGATCGAAGTTTGATGATTAGTTGGCGGTCCCTTTCGCTCTTGGTCTCTTGATGAACCACCACCGCTTTCCTCTTCCTCCGGATCAGGAATTTGAGAGTAGATGAGGGTAGAGATATCTAGAGGAATCCCATCACAGACATGCGCAGCAGCCGAGCACCCCTCGTGGACATCTTCCAAATTAGACGGACGAATCCCTAATCTGGCCAAATATTCTTGTGTGTTCTTCACAGCATCACCTTCCTCCTCCTCCTCGTGGATTCCAGAGTCTGGAATCCCAATGCTGTCACGCAGCTTTTGCTCACGGAGTCTGCTTTCATTGATCATTCGGATTTCCTCGTCCTCCCCTTCCTCCCCTTCCTCAGCCGACCCTCTCCCACTTGATGCAGAATTCTGACTCTTGTCTGATAACTCCGAACCCGGGTTTACAGCTAGGCGTCTTCCCGGCAGACCTAAATCTGCCAAATCACTGTATTGAGGACTGTACAGAGAGGTCGGTCTTGAACTCGCACCAGCAAGGATTGTTGACTGGGCGTATTCAAGGGTGTCAAAGTTTGATGTGTTGTAGCCCATTTCATCTGACTTGGCTTTGGGATTGTTCCCATGTTGTCGCTTCTTGTGTCGGAGATGCAAGACTAGGAAGATTGTAGAAATGATGAAAACGAGGAGCAGAGCGGTGGCAAGGATGCCAATTAACCAATCCGAAACACCACCAGAGCCACTGGCTACACCTAGGGCGGATGGTGGACCAATCGAGATCTGAGCCAAGGTTGAGGCTGACTTGGATCCAGGATGTCCCGAAGAGGCGCTGATTACGAGGCTGGTATTAAGATCAGAACGAAGCGCCTGCTTAAGAAAGATGGCACCAGTGCTTCGGTTGATTCGAAAGTGCCCGTTTTGCTGAGTAATTTGGTACTGGATGAACCCGTCGTAGCCTTGATCTTCATCAGTGGCACGAACATTTCCAACGACATGTCCTGGACCGGCGTTACTTGGGATACTCAAGCGATACGTCTTTTGTGTAAACTGCGGAGCATACTCATCTCGGGATTCCACTTCTACTTGGATCTTGGCCGTGGCTGACAAGCCACCAGAGTCCACCGCTCGAACTGTGAAATGGAACCGACTAAGAGCTTCGTAGTCGAATACAGTGGCAGTGGTGACTGAGCCAGTGGATGTATCAATAAGGAACTTCTCCTTTGCACTCTGCTCTAGAATTGAGTAGGTCAGATTCCCATAAGGACCACGATCCAAATCAATTGCATGGGCGGTAAAGACATGAGTTCCAACGGGTTCGTTTTCTCCGACAAACTCCAAGTAGTTTGACAATGGGAAATAGGGGCTGTGCTCATTGGCATCTTCCACTTGGATCTCAAGAGTTAGTAAACTGAGTGCCCTTCCTGTCTGAGCTCGTATGACCAATTTGTACTGACTTGTGCTTTCATAGTCCAATGCTTCTTTCAAAATCAAGTTCCCTGTTCTGGAATTGAGATCAAACGTTCGTCCATTTTCAAGGCCGGAAGTGATGCTGTATTTCACAACTGGTGAACTTGGAGAGGGTTGGAGGCGGAACAAAGTGGATCCTAACGGTTTCCGTTCGCTGACTGAAATGTTGTATCCTGACTGATTGAAATTCACTTGTTCGTCAGGAGTGTTCACATTCACCACAACCAATGCATTTGCACTGCATTTGACGATACTGACACAAGTTAGTGAAATGTTAAGTTGATGGCTCCCTCTTGACTTGATTTGTCCATCCAGACGCTTCACCAAAAATATTTCTCCAGTATGACTAACGACTCCGAACAAGTCTTCAGAATTGCCTGATGTTATGGAATAGTGAAAGTGAAAATCTCTGTTTCGTTGTTTGCTCACTTCCGGTTTCAGAATTGTAGTTCCAGGCAAAGCATCTCCAGGAATGTCCACACTGCCAGATTAAGAGCATGATTATTGCATTTGTATTGAATGAATACGTTTGAATTCTGTCGTCACTTACGTGTATTTCTCTGCAGTAAATTTAATGACGTCGCTGCTGGATGGCTGAACTTGAATCCAAAGAGTCGCCTTAGAAGAAAGCTTCGGTGTTCCAGAATCAGTCGCAATTAGCGTCAGCTCGGCAAACATGATTTCCTGCTTCCTCAGAATGGAGTCATTTGTGTACACTTTCCCAGTGTCTTCGTCAATCCAAAGACTCCTTCCCACAACACGGGACTTTGATGAATTTGGAATCTGGAGAGAGTACTTGATTTGGCCGTTTTCTTTCGAGTCCAAATCAGTCGCCATCACTTGCAAAATTGGAGTTCCAGCGTCAGTATCATCTGGAATTACAAAAAAAAAACTTTTTAAATGTAATTCATGTTATGCTGGGAATGTTAAGTGTTACACACTTACCGCTTAGAATTCCGTCGTAGGCCCCTTGAGAAAAGCGTGGTGGATTGTCATTAGCATCGAGTACATTCACAGTTAGATTTGTCACAGCCTCATGCACGGAGTCGGATACTCTAATTTGCACAGCATGGGACGCGTGTGATTCGTAGTCAAGTGGTTTCAGCAAGTGGATCTTCCCGTCGTACTTCCCCAGGGAAAAGAGCTCTTCTGGATTCCCGTTTGTGGTGAAAGTGTAGACCAAATCAGGGTTCGTGTCAACGTCGTTGGCCATCATGGTTGTAACTAGGCTCCCAACACGACTGGTTTCGCTGATGCTCACAACAGAGTGCGGTGGGAATGTAGGGAGATTGTCGTTGACGTCTATGATATTGATCCGGAGGAGACAAGTCCCTGTCATTTGCGGAGACCCTTCGTCCGTAGCCACGATTGTGAGGCGATACTTGTCTTGAATCTCCCGATCCAGGACTATGTTGGTCTTCACTATTCCAGAATATGGAGGTTCAATAACAAAGGCATTGTCTTCATTCCCATCAACGATGTAGTAAATCAGGTTACTATTTGAACCCTCGTCTGCGTCTTCAGCGGAGACCTAAAGAAGCATCCAAACAAAACATTAGAATGAAAAATAACATTATGACTTTACAAAGGCAGCTTCTGCACAACTAACCTGAATAGCAAACGCGCCTTTGCTGTTCCCTTCCCAAACCGCGGCCATGTAAGAGTCCTGCGTAAACTGCGGACTCGAGTCGTTCTCATCCAGTAGCACAATATGGGCCACTGTGTGTCCAATCAAAACCACTGCGCTGTCCGTCTTGGCTGAAATGATCAAATTGAATGTTGGCTGTCGCTCACGATCTAGCACAGATGAATTCCGGACACGAACTTGTCCAGTGATTGACTCGATTCCAAAACCATTCTCTTCGTTCCCTCCAACAATTTCATAATTCATCTTTTGACGTCGCCCGTCATTCCTCAGGGCAGTTACCTAAGACACAAATGTAGTCAATATAATGCTTATCATAATAGTTTATCGCTTCTTTTTTATTTACCTGCACAACGTCCATTCCAACATCGGAATTTTCGTAAATCTTGGCCTCGTATTTGGACTCGGTGAAGCGGAGAGTATTTGCTACAGGGACGTTTCCAATTTGAAGAATAACGTGGCACGTCGAGCTTAGCTGAGGTTGGCCTTGGTCTTTGGCGAAAACGCGAAGGTTTAAAATCCGTCCATTCTCTAGCGATAAACTCCCTGAGGCAGTGATGACTCCGGTCTGTGGATGAATTCGAAACTTTGTGTTTGGTGTGTCCAACACGTAAGTGACTTCGCCGTTGAGGCCGCTGTCTGCATCGGTAGCTTGAACTTGTGCAATTCTTGTTCCAGGTTTAGTCTCTGGAGAGATGTCGAGGAACATGGGATTTGTACTTGTGAATTTGGGGCGATTGTCATTGAAGTCGCTGAGCGTGATGTGGACACGAGCCTTGGAAGAGCGAGAATCGTAGAGACCCCCGTCAGTTGCCATGACTTCAAACGAGTATTCACGAGTCTTCTCACGGTCCAAGTCTCTGCAAGAATCACATCCATAATTACACTAAAGTACTTTTCAAACGGCACTAAAACTAACTCACCCTGCAACAATTATAGCACCAGTTTTGTTTTCAATCCTGAAATGAGAGGAGCTTGCATTGTTGAGGGAGTAGATGATGGCGGCGTTGATCCCAATGTCAGCATCAGTAGCTTCCACTGTCAGCACAGTTGTCCCAATCGGCGCGTCTTCTCTGAGCGTAGCAGCGTACTGGCTTTCATAAAAGACTGGTGAGTTGTCATTCTCGTCGGTAACGGTGACGGTGACATTGCATGAGGAGCGTTGAACCGGCAATCCTTGATCCTGCGCTGTCACAACCAAGTTATAAACACCTCTGCGTTCCCTGTCAAGTGGGCGGCTTTTCAACTGTCCACTGTGAAAGTCAATGCTGAACATGTTCTCGTGGTTCCCATGCGTGATGCTAAAGGTCACTTCCCCACTCCGTCCAGTATCAGGATCCACTGCTGCGAAGGTATGGATGACACCTAGCTCTTGGGTTTCTGGCACACGAAGACTCGTGCACGTGAGTCTAGGGGCATTATCATTCAAGTCTTGGAGACGGACGAGTACCGTTGTTGTTGCGTACAAGGACATGAGACGAGAGTCATGCGCGTAGACAGTGAGAACGTACTCTGGCTCTGCTTCCCTGTCAATCAGTCCACTAACGGATATTGACCCGGTTGATGGATGAATTGCAAACTTCCCGTCGGATGAGGCCTCGGGCAAAACGTAGACCAACGTATTATTAGGCCCTAGAAAGAAGAAGAAAACAAACTGGTTCAGGAGAGCATGCAAGGACTCGGTCCCAAAGTCAAAGGTACCAATCACGTCAAGCCACCCACCTCGTCATATGCACACAATTATCAACTGTCAATAGTAAAATCCTTTGTGAACTCACATCCAAATCAAGTTCCTCAACAACCTCACTTCCTTTCTCATGCAAAAGCAATTTCATCCAAAACACCATACACAAAAATTCACGGCACGTCAGACGAGCATGGCAATAAAAATCAAATTCCCACAAAGAAAGTGCGTTAAAATACAAAGTTTCAAGCCTCCGGTTTTTTATAGTACAATAAATTAGCCCTTTTGATTGGTGGAAATGAGTAAAAAAAAATTGTCTGGACTTACGTCGATCCCTCGGGATTGCTGCGACTTTGACCACAGTAGTTCCTTTGATGGAGTTCTCCTTCACTCTCGCCACGTATCGCTCTTGTGCAAACTCTGGTGGATACGTCTGCAGTTCGTCAACTGTGACTTGGAGCAGCTGTAAACTTTCTTTAGGCGGGAAACCACCATCACTGCCGCTGACGTTGAGCATAAAAGAGCTGAGGTTGGACTTGAGTTGTTTGGCCAGCGTCAGATGTCCATTCTCCGAATTCAGGGCAAAGATGCCATCCTCGTTGCCACCCAGGAGAGAATACTTCAGGTGTCCATTCGGTCCAGTGTCATTATCAACGGCAATCAAGGTGTGGATCCAGGATCCGATTTCTTCCGAGTTGACGACTGAGATTCTGGACGTGGAGACGAAGAGCGGTGCATTGTCATTGACATCATCTACAGAAATTAGGGAATGGTTTATGACATAATTTGAAATGGAATTATCCCTTACCAATTGACACTTGGAGGGTGATGGAAGTGTTGAGTCTTTTGGATTGATCCCTAGCTTGATCGGTTGCCCTTACGATGACCACGTATGTCTTTACACGCTCGTAGTCAAGCGGGCTCTGGAGATAAACGGTGCCAGTGAGCGTATTGATGCGGAACTTTTCTTCTGGTTCTTGGCTAAGGATGCTGTAGTGCACCAGGCCGTTGAGCCCTTGGTCTAAATCCACTGCACTCAGATTCCAGAGGGAGCTCCCAATGGGTGTATCTTCAGCCACGCTAAGGAAACACGGGTCTTCTGGGAATACGGGTTTCTCATCGTTCTCATCCATCACTTGAACGGCCACTTGGATAAAGTGGTGATGACCATGGATGTCACTGACACGAGCTTGAAAGGAGTACTCGGGAATGAGTTCATAGTCCAACCCCTTCACAAGCAAAATCCGCCCAGTGCGTTTATCCAACTCAAAAGTTCCGTCGGAGTTGCCACGAGTGAAGACGAAGGTCAATCTTGACTCTTCCTCGTCGCCCCTTCTGAGTGATCCGACCAACTGACCAATCGCCGCTTTCTCCGAGACCTGAAGAGAGCAGAGAGAAATGAGCTGAGGCTGGGAATCCTCCTCCCATCTGTTCACATTCCAACTGTAAGACAAGTCGCGTGACTTCTCGGCATGGAGTACCCTTTTTATGGTCAGCACTTTTTTATGGTGTGACACTGAATGTCCATAAATGGATTTCTATTTGGTGCACTTATTCTTCTTCATTCTAAGGGTCCTCTCCTTACCTCAAACGTGAATTTGGACCGTCGCAGGGTTTGCTGTGCAGAGTCATCCAGTTCGACTACTTCCACACGATATTCCTGGATTGTCTCCAGTGGAGGGATTCCCGTGTCACGCACCTGCACTGTCAAAGGGTAGACGGAACGGACCTCGTGTTTGAGGACAGCCCTTGTACGGATGACCCCAGTCACCGGGTCAATGGAGAATTCATCCCCGTAGCCATCTGCAAAAACATTCATCATTCATTGTCAATGGTCTAGAAACGTTTGTTCTCAAGATGGAATCTAGCGTAAGGGTTTTGGAAACAAATATTATGATGAGAACTGCGTGTGTGAGACAATGGGAAAAGGAACCTCACGCCCCAAAGAACTCTTTACCCTTCTAACGTCAAGAGAATCACAATTATCTGTTGGTTGGTTCCTCCACTTTCCTCATGTTACCTCCGTCCCTTCGTTAGGAGCCCTTGGATTTCCTCCATGACTGGGTTCCATAAAGGCTACAATTTCAAGACTCATCCTTATTCAAAGTTATAATAAGAAAATACTCCCAGGACAGTCTGACGTTATCCCCAGAAGGAAGGCTTTATCTGAACCTTTTTAAAGAGAATGAATGGAAGCAACTTTCCTAATTTCGTTTTACCTTGATTGTTGATGAGGCTGTAGATGAGGGTGGAATTGGTCCCACTGTCTCCATCTGTGGCCAGGATCCGGGTCACTTCTGTCCCCAGTGGCTGCTCTTCACGGACAAGGATGCGCTCATCCTCTGGCTCCACAATGCGCGGGACACAGTCGTTGAGGTCATTCACAGTGACATGGACAATGACCTCTGCCTGTCTCTGTGGAAGTCCTTGGTCATGTCCAACAACCTGTAGTTCATGGAGGGACGTTTTCTCTCTATCAAGGGACACCGTCGCGCTGATGATTCCTATCCAACGGGAACCAAAGAAAATAAAAATGTAAATATGGACAGGGCATAAAAATAATGTGAGAAAATCCAATTCCCAGGATGATCTCCGGGTAGTAAACTTTGTATAGTGCTAGCTAATTCCACTCCAACAAATTCGGATTTTTAACGACCCCTTTCATCCTCATAAGTTTCAACTTTATATGCAAAAGTATAAAAATACAATTTGCATGTAGAGCTTGAATTAAGGGTTAATGCCAAAATGGAGTTTGGATTGGCGGAATTATGTGTGGAAAGGGAAGAAAGGTGATTGTCTATTTTGCATTTGTCATTCCTAATTCCGGTGGCTGAGGTGATAATGGAGTGATGGCATTGGAAGTGGACAATATAATGGGTTCATAATAGACGTCAAGCACATGCTGGGCGAACATATTCGAGGGACAAGGGCAATCCTTCAGAGTCTGATGGAACATTGAACAAAAGTCTATGGTGTATAGGATATGTGAAGAGGGATAGGAAGGAAGGTAGTTTCTATGGGTTAAGGGCTCCAAAGGTGGATCCTTGTAGTTCCCTTCAGGCCTCAATCTTTCTTGCGTCTCCATGGAAAGACATTAATCTTTGGAAAAGGAGGAATAGGGAATATCCCATTGGATCCCATTGGAGGAAAGGAGAAGAGTGACAAGGAAGGAGAAAATAATAAAGTGCTCTTGGAGTGCCTCCAGGACTTTTGACTCTGAAATGCATTTCCTAAATGCATCCTTCGAACTTAACGCGCCGAGGCAGCAAGTCCACCTATGGATTCTGGTAGTGGAATTAAGTGGGGCTCTCTCAGATTATTATTCTGCTGAAAGACAAGACAGTGAGGATGGATGGGAATCCATTAAGGAAATCCAGGAGACACACAGGGAGCGAAGGATGGACAAGAAAGGGGTTGACAGGGACAGCTAATGAGCTCAATGACAAACTATTTCCATTTTCCTTACCTGAGATTGGATCAATTTGGAAGTGACTGTGGAATGGCTGGAGGAAGTATCGAATGACTCCATTGTCACCAATGTCCAAGTCACTTGCTTCAACCACTCCAACAAAACCACCTTCAACATTGTTCTCATCAATTGAGAAACTGTAAAATGACTTTACAAACTTTGGATCTACAAATATCATAAAAGGATAATAGACATGATATACTTGTTACGTTAACGTTCTTACCGTTGTCATTCTCATCACCCACGGTGACTGTAATGGTCGTTGTAGCAGACAGCGGTGGGACGCCGTGGTCAACAGCCACGACTTCCAGTGTGTACCTGTCCGTCGTCTCCCTGTCAAGAGGAGCTTTGAGGTACAAGACGCCAGTAGCCGGAAATACTCCAAAGGGGCCTTGCGATGATTCCTTTGATAGGTTATAGCTGATACGGGCATTGTTCCCAGCGTCCTCGTCTAAGGCTCTGACCTGTGGATAATTAGGACACAAGAGGGTACAGTTAGTGAGTCTGGTGCCAGCAGAAGGATACACGTTACCTCTGTAATTTGGGAGTTGACCGGAAGAGACTCGGAAACGGTGAGTTCATATCTTTCATGATCAAAGACGGGACCATTGTCATTCACATCCTGGACTTCAATTACCACCGACAGGTTCTGGGCGAGACGCGAAGGAGAGCCAGAATCAGCAGCTCCGATGACGAGACGATGTCGCTTCACCCTTTCAAAATCAAGGGCTTCCATTAGCACGAGGTCACCATTCCTTCCGTCCAATTTGAATAGGCTACGCGGGCCTTCGAGAAATGTGTAAGTCACACGGCCAAAGTCACCCGAGTCTCCGTCAATTGCACGAACACCGTAGATGATAGACCCAACGTCAGTACTCTCCGCTACTCCGATATTGACCTCGGAACCTTCAAACTCGGGGGTGTTGTCGTTCACATCCACTATGGTGATCTCCACCTAAGAAATTAAATAAGAAATTAAATAATTTTAAAAAAAAATTTAAAAAAAAATGCAGACGGATAGTCAGTGCAGTCTAGGAATGAAGTTAAGACTTTATGATAACCCAAATTAAAAGTTATTTGAAAAATTATGACCAAAAAAACTTTGATATGACCATAAAGAAAGCCTCTCCAACCTCAGCATGAGAACAATGTTTAAGATTTGTTGCAATAGCCTTCCAGGTTGATCCTTGATTGAAATAATGTTCAGGTTTTACCTGTGAGTGACTGACTCCAGGCGAGCTGTCCGACGTAGCTTGTATGCTCAGGAGGAGTGTTGCATGTTTTTCATGGTCGAGGTCATTTGCGGTTCTAAGGAGTCCCGTCGACGGGTCCAGATTGACATAGCCCTCTGGATCTCCGGATGAGATTGAGTAGCGTACCCGACCACCGCCTGTCGAAATGACAAAGTTACAGCTAAGGCTAGATCGCGAAGGTGGTAAAAGGGCATATCATCGAGCGAAGAATGGGAAATTGACACCCGGGAATAAATAAAGAGGAAGGTCCGGAACACGTTTCCATTGTGATGAGGCTGACTCTGACTTTCCGAAGTGCATCAATGAAAGGGCCTCACTTTGTCAGGTCAGTCCCCCGCTGCGCGACTCCTTGTCCAACATCCCCTTCCACTGGCTTCCTTCTTTCTTTATTGATAAAAAGGAAACTGAGCGCTTCAAATAAAACTAAATTCAGCCACCTCTGCGCACATAAAAAGAAGAAAGGTGACAACAGGTGTGTGTGTGGAAACCAGGGGCTTTTCACACATTTTAAAACCGTGCAAAGCAATTAGTTCCCATGCTAATTGAGAGAAGAGTCCAAACGACAGAGGATTGTATTCTCACACGTCGTCGATTGAACGCGTCAACGCCGACGTATCATACAAAGCCACACGCGTCTCTGCCTTTCCTAGAGGTGCGGGAAGTGACAAGCTCAGCACGCTCATTTGCCATCATGTCCCAACTCCCTTGCCATAACGTCCAAAAAAAGTTGTCCAATTGACATTAAGTTGACACTTGACTGACCAACATGAAAATTCACTCATCCTTTCCACCATTTTAATTGGGGGATCAAGAGTTATTCTCAAAGTGAAAAATTGATTTTCGGACGCGGCGGCGGGCGGGCGGTTCGCAGCTGGAAGTCTAGCTGTTACATGAAAGCCCCGTTGTTCAGTGAACACTTGGAAGATGTACACTTGCCCTTAGTGGTCTCTTGACATCATCCCATTGTCCAGAATCCACGTTCCCTTTTTATTGTTGTCTAAGGACCCACTCACCTGATGCAGTTGCAGATACGCTCCCAAGCACAGAGTCAATCGCTGCATCCTCAAGGATGCTAAATGTATAGCGAGCTTGGCCAAAAACGGGTCCTCGGCTATTGAGTCCAGCGACGTTAATGCTGACTGTGGCCAAGCCAGAGCGACCTCCTTCATCGCTCGCCTTCAAGGTCAAGTTCCACTTGACCCCTGATTTTGGTTCCAATGGACTCTTGACAGTTATGCGTCCTTTGACAGGATCCACTGCAAAATGGTTTCCGTCATTTCCTCTTGTAATGACGTAAGTGAGTTTTGATTTGAGATCTGGATCATTTGCTTTGACAGTGACGACGTGTGTTCCTGTTGGTGCATCTTCTGAAACGGTAGTTTCATATAGATTCGGATAGAATGCTGGATCTGTAAATGACGGGAGAAATGTGATTCTTGTTTTGTTATTTATGCATGGTTCATTAAGCAGTGGGGAGTCTCATACCATTATCATTGACATTGAGTAACTGAATTCTGACCACGGCCGTTGAGCTGAGTCCACCTGGAAGTGTAGACATTAGAAAGTCCCAATTACACATCCGTTGAGCAAACACTTTTTAAAACTACGTCAACAAAGAATTAAAAGCATTTGGATGAGGATGAGCGTTTACATTGTATTGTAGCATTCTTCCCCCCTTGCTTTTATTTGAATAGGGGGAGGGGGATGATTATAAATCCCACGCGGATTTTCACTTTGTAATGTCACTCTCCGCCACTAATCCTCAGCCCTGACTTTACTAAAAGTGAAATGATCACTTTGCACACGCTTTATCTTCTTCCTCATCATCTTCATCAGGCAAAAGAAGATCCGTTTGTTCTCTCTCTGTACAGTAGTGTACACTAAGACATAAAAGAGAAGCCGCAAAACACGCAGAATTTATTAGTTGACAGAGACAACAACGTACGAGATTTACATCCAAAAGTCTTTCGATTATTTGTAAACTCACAAGGAATTTCAACGCTAATCCTTCCATACACTCAATACATAACCAATGGACATGAATATGAGGAGCTAATGACGATTTGGCTACTGGAGAGAGTGATATTTGGATTTCCATGCTTGACAGAGTGTGACAAAAATGGAGTCGAGGATGATGGATGCGGCAGAAAAGAATGCGTTGAAGGCGCGGGTAATTACGCCTCTTACCTGCGTCTGTTGCGATGACTGCTATTTCGTAGAGATTCCTTTCTTCGTAGTCCAATGGCCCTGAGATGCAGAGCTCACCTGTCGTCGAGTTGAGTCGAAAGGGGAGTTGACGTTTTGAGTTATTTTCCCGAATAGTGTAGTTGACCAGTGCATTGATACCACAGTCAGGATCAGTTGCCGAAACCTAGGGTTTGGTCAACAAAAAAAAAACAAAGCGTTATTACATGGAGAGAAGAGGAGCTGTATAATTAGGCCTGGTCTTAATCTTCCAACTGGAGACAAGACTAAATGTGGATCTGAAAATGGGTATAATGACACACATGAAAAAGACTGTGACATGTGTGTGTGTGGCATTAGTTGTGTGAATGTGGTATGTGTGTCTCTTTGCCCCATTGGGTTAAATGAGATTGCTACTTTGTAGGTATGAGAATGCGGGTTGATTCAAAGTTGTCACCTCCATCATCCCTTGCTCCTTGGCGATAAGAGGAAAACGAAGTTTGATGTTCCTTGTCTCTTTCCCATCATCACGAAGGTGTATTGGGTTTGAGGCATTTGGAAGATGATGATGATTTCTTCCTTGCATGTCCCACCGCCCATTAAACTCAAGTTTTCCCACTCGATGGTAGTAGTAGTGGAACTGGAAACTGGGAAGAATACCAAGGATGATGGCCTCTACACACATACACAACACAATGTGCGTACGAAGAAATACATCGTGGGGATGGTGGTGTCGAGGGTGGAATGCATTCTGCCGCTGGGCTCCAAAACTCAAAAGTGGTCCTTCCATCCTCATTCAAAGTCACTAATTTTTTATCCAGTCAGCCCAAACAACCAACCCAACAACTTTTAAAATAAAAAAAAAAGAGTAAATTCGTTTTCCAAGTTGAATTTCCCTCTTTCTTTTCTCCTTCCTCAGATCCACATTCAAAGGTTTTGTCCATTATTAGCCGACGCTGGTAGCATACAATTAGAGGCAAAGGGAGATTAGCCTCTCATCCAACAAACGAATATTCAACACTCTGCATCCATCTTCTTCAAGGGATAAAACACAAACAATGACAACCAACTCCTTTACATACCAAACATCCCTTACTTGAAAGCGCATGAGCAGAGAGTGAAAAGGAGAGCAAAGTGATTTGCATTTTACTTTTTGCAGAGATAATCATTCTAACCTAGTGTTTAAAGCTTGCAATTATTTCCTAGAAACTACTCCAGTTTCGAATATTTGGATTGACTCGAGGCGACTGTTGAGTGAAGAAAGTGGTTACAGGTGGGACACATCCGGAGGCAACTGACGCCTCCTTGTGAATTGCACACATTGGAAAGAACCTTCGAATGTACCCCAAATGCTTTTGATTATGATGTGAAGATGACTGTGTGTTGGAATGATGGTTTTGATGCTTTTGCAAAAGTTCTTGAAATGAAGGAGTGTGTTGTGCTAATGAATGAGCGTTGGTATAAATATCTAGGACATGGCGTAGAAAGGTGCGGTGGTGGCCGTGCCTTTGGCGGATCATAAAAGTTTATGCCTTCCAGATAGGATGGCAGAGGGAAGGAGGCATTGGCTTTCTTATTAATGAACTACACGACGCAGGAGCCGGGAAACTTTGAAAAGGAGTAAATATCGTAAGGGAACAATTAGATTGAGCAGAGGCTCACAGACACGGGGAGAATTAAACTTTACACGAGAAGCGGAGATGAAAACGAGTTAAGGCAAACCCTCAATTCGGAATCTTTATGATTCCAGCGTGCCTTCCATTGTCAGGTAATTGCATCATCCCTCTCAAAAAATGAACCTTGCGAGGAACAATTTGCTCTGATCAAGGAAGTTTAATTTCAAGGGAGAAATTTCATGTCTACGTGAAGCATTGATTGGGACTGCCTTCCTGCCGTATTTCAATAAATACCACTGCAATCTTCTTCTCGCTGTGCTGGCTTTATTAGAAACTCCTGTGCAGTGGGGCATATGAAATCCTTATGAAATGCCTTCATCAACCTCAATGGAGCTCACACTTGAAGTTCCTGCCCACTTAACTTGGTATACTTGAGAAAGGAAACTTCATTAGAATTCTCATTGATTTGGGATGATGCGTCTGCCCTGTCATGTTCGATTGATTGATTGGATGGAAGCCATAGAAGGACTTGGCCATTTCAATGAACACAGACATGGTGAAAGTGAGGTTGATGGAAATAAACGAACAGTCCCTCCCGCATACATTCCCGCTGCACCTTAAGATGCTTTCCATACACTCACAATCACAACCATTTCGCAAAATAATAACAATTCCAAGTATTCAACTTTTTGCACCAATCTCATGCCAATTCCCAACAAACTCGAAATAATGTACCATAAATTATAGCCTGGGATGAGGATGGATTTTTTTTAAATTCTTGAGCTAGCACGCGCTCATTCCAGACAGAAAGGAAAAGGTCGAGGAAAGGATAAATCTGGTTGGACAAGCATTTAAGCACCGGGGGACTTTATATGGGAAGGGGTTCCAACCCTCAAGGGAACGTAATGATGACAATTGGGAAAGAAGTTGGTCCTCCTACTGGAACTAACATCTGAAACTGGACACGGAGACAACTTTGTAGGCCCCATTTTTTCATTGCCTGTACTGAGATGAAATTGGTGTTGACCAATTCACACCTTCCTTTCCAGATTTCCCATCGCTTTAGTCATTATTTTGACACTGAAAATGACACTTCCATGACTTGTTTTTTGTATTGTGAATGAGGGTTGGTCTCGTATGTGAGGATATAATTATGACTCTATGTCTCTGTGGATTTCCCACGGAAGGGAGGGAGTATAAAACAATTCCTGCTAGATGCTCGTGGGATAATTTGTGTTTTATTAGTGCGCGTTTAGGAGTATCATTGGCTTTGTTTCGTGTGCGGTTGGACTTTTCCATCTTGCTCCATGTCATTTAAAATAAACTGAAGACGAAGGAAGAGACAATGGAGGGAATGTTCGAAAGAACCCATTTTCTTCGGCATTTCCTTCCCAGTAATTTTCTGTAGGAGTGTCCAAAAGGAAAAGGCCTGTTGGTGGTGGTGGTTAAGGCCAGGGATGCGAAGCCTATACTTAAGTCCAGGTTGGAGCCATTCCGTGTTCCGTCCATTACCAAAACGAAGACTCCAGGTTGGAACAGACAGAAAATCTTTTGAAAATTCAGCCCAGCCTACCTGAATGAAACTACTTTCCTACCACCCGTCCCTGCCTTCCATCGCTTTCATCTTGGATCCAGTGAAGCAAGAAGAAAAAAGCAATTCCAATGATATCATCACCTTCATTTTCCTCATCCTCATCATTATCCACAGCCAATCCAAAATCCAAACCACGATCATCCCAACCCAAGTTGCCAGACGCTCAATTTTAATCCAATCAATACCAAAACAACTGACTATTAGACTCAATTATTCCAAACACAAGGGAAATGGGAGTAGGGAAATATAATAATAATTCCACAGGTCACAAGGAATGCCGCAAGCAATCAACAGTTACACACAATACATACAAATACAAAACTAAACTCACGGCAGTCTTCATATGTCCTATTATACACTTTCCATAGTTATTTTTGTGCAAAAAAATGAGGAATTTTTATGATTGGTCGCTGGAAGAGATGGCCATTTAGTTTAGTTTAAATGATGGAAAACATGTCATTTGTCACTCGTTAAAATTGGTCGAAATTCTCCAAAACAAAATTGGCAATTTCCTTTGTGAATCTTTTAGTGAAGTGTAAGGGGGTACTTTGAGTTTTTATTTTTACGACGAAGAAGGGAACAATGGAGTTTGTGTTAACGACGCCTTGAGAGATGCCAGACAAATGATCATCAGAACAGCAATAAACCCTACCTGTAATTAGTGTGCCAACGGAATCTGCTTTTTAAGTTAGCAAACTCTCCATTCCCCAACACTCTCCGCACAATTCAACTTCCTGACCCTCTCCCTCCATTCTAAAATCCGACTCGAGTGAATAATGGGAATGTGCAAATTGGAGCCTTTCATTTCACACATGTGTTTGGTTCATTTGGTTCTGTGTTGGAATTTACCCTGGGCGTTTAAAGCAAACAATAAAAGTGAGGCTGTGGAACATATAATTCTGTTGTTTAGGCTCAGAGTCGGAGGATAAAAATTAGAAACAATGGGCAAAGGTTTTTCGTTTGTGACGACGGGGAGGAGCCCTTGTTATTGTGGTGGGAATTTTTGGATGATGGGTCCCTTTTCTTGCTTTCTCATCTTTGGACCCTTCTTTGGACGCTCTTGACGTTCTTCGAAGCTCCGTGTTGGTGTGAACGAACAGAAGAATAATCAGAGTACCTCATCATAATGACTTCTAATAATACGGTCCACCTTGCAAAAATTCCGCGAGTCATTGCCTTCATCCGAGCTTTGATTCATTCTGTTTTCGCACGTCCCACGACACAACGGAAGATGACGGAAAAAATTATTTTTTTGTGGGGCGCATGACTCGGCGGAAAAACACTAACTCGTAATGTTCACAACTTCCTGGTGGAGCCTTTGAATTCGCCCTGCAATCTGCGATGCCTGGGCCCTTCGTGTCAATGCCTCTTCTTACCACCTGTTGAATTTCATTGGCCTTAGAAGAACAAAAGCATGGAGCATAATTAGAGCAAACTGTTGAGCAGTCCACCAGGTGGGAATCCTTTCGGAGTGAGTGCTAATGAGGAGTCCAGTAGTGGCCAAGTGGGTAATAATACTTTGGATCCACTCCCATGGACAATGCTAAGGCTAAGACAAGGGGCCAACAACGGAGCTACCAGAGTGTACCTTGGGGGCCTTCTACATTTTCACAAGGGCCTTAAGAGTAAAGGATTGAAAAAACAAACCCTTATTCCAACAGGTACAACAGGTAGTTCCTAATGGAAGAATCCGACAGGAATAAGGAAACTTGACCATTAAATGTTCATAGATACAAAATGGTGTGAATTGCAATAATAATGGGTCATTGGGGTTTTTAAACTGCGTGGTGCGGAGATTGCAAAACAAGGAGTCTGCGCAGACAGTTTGTTTGTGGCATTGAAGTTGAGGTTATGGGCGGTCTCTGTTATAATCTACAAAAGTATTTCTCCCTTCTGCCTGACTTGACCTGAGGAATGGGGCACTCGAGGCACTTGAGCCGTCGTCGTCCCTTGGTAAATAATCATGGCCTGAGTAATGCCCTGTCATGAAGAAAGGCCTCTTCCCTGGAAAGGTGAAGCCATCTGCAGAAAGTCGGCCTTGGCTTTCGGTCTACCTCATCAACGTCCGAGTCTTCTGGAGAACCCTCATTTACTCACAACAAATTGAGCCGACAATGAAGCACAATGCGGGAAGAAAGAAAGACAAAAAATGGAATCATCCAGCCAAACTGGAATTCAGAAGATCTCGTCCATTCCCACAAGTGCAGTGTCCTCAACTGTCTCTTAGGAGCCATTCAACCAATCCCTCTCCAGACGAACCCCAATTCAAGGATGATTGTCAAGTCAGAGGAATTGGTTGAAATTATACGTTTCTTTTCACCTTCTGCGTCTGTCGCACCGACGCCGACGGATTTGGCCGTTGCCCTCAAATTATTTCTTAAGAGAAAAAAAACAAGAGAAGAAAAATGATGATTTTCCGAATGACTCTGCGGGAAAATTGGGCTCATTTTTCTCAAAAATTTCTCACTTGTTTGAAAAGTGAGTCAGAATGTTGGTTGTTATTGAGGAGATGGGATTTGTAAAGGTAATAAAATCAGGTGTATGGAATTATGATTTCCTGAGAAAGGAAGTTGACTGGATGGCTGTAATGCATGGATTCAGACACAAAGTATCACAAAGTATGGCAGAAGAAGAAGCGCCCGTCGTCGGCAGTCTTTCCACAAAGACAGAATCCAAGCCAACTTAGCATCCTCATAAAACCTGTGAAGAAGTTTTTCGATTTTCCCCTTACCTTCAAAATACATCGGGGAACGGGCGTGTCTTCGGCCACGGAGACGTTGTAAAAGCTCGAATCGAATAACGGCTCATTATCATTCACATCACGAATTTGCACAAACACCGTCGCACTGCTGGAAAGGGAAGGTGAGCCACGGTCTCTCGCGACCACAGTCACCGCTGGCATTGGCTCAGTCTCACAGTCCACGGAGACACGCGTACTCAGCAGCCCCGAATCCGGATCGATCTGGAACCAATGAGAATGCGACCCCGGAACTGGTCTCAACTCGTATGTGACAATGGAGTTGTTTCCAAGATCCTCATCGTGAGCAGTCACTTGGAAGATGGATGTTCCAGGTTCAGCCACTTCCAGCACACTCGTGTAAAACTCATTCTCATCAAAAGTAGGGGCATTGTCGTTGACGTCGTCAACCTGGAGACGGAAAGTTGTAGAGGTGTTGAGGGTTGGAATGTTGGGGTCAGTCGCCACTAATGTCAAACTGTATTCCGGATACTTTTCACGATCGATGCCTTTTGAGGCCACAACGATGTATACCGCACCATTCCTTGTGGCGAGTTCAAAGTGGCCACGACTCCCTACAAGGCTCACGTTGACCTCACTGTAGTCCACCTTTGAGTCAGGGTCATGGACGGTAACACGTGCAACAAACTCTCCAGGGCTTGCTCCCTCTGAGACTCTTGGGGACGCATCTGAAGTGAGGAACACTAGGGATATGGTTGGTTGATGATCATTGACATCGATGACACGGATGGAGACAAACACGGTTGTTTCCAGGGGCTGGATTCCACTGTCCCTGGCAATGACCACGAGCTCATGAACTTCTTTGGTTTCGTAGTCAAGGGGTCGATTGACTGTGATGACACCAGTGGTCGGGTCAATTTTGAAAATAGAATCTTTATCCGTCTGGCGTCTGTTGATGGCATAGACGACTTGCCCATTGGGACCAGAATCCGTGTCAGTTGCAAACACTTGAAGGACGGACGTGCCAATGGTGACATTCTCAGAAATGGTAGCAAAGTACCTGGACTGGTTGAAAATGGGAGAGTTGTCATTGACATCTGTCAAAGTGACTTGGACTGTCATAGAGCCCTTGAGTGGCGGGAGTCCACCGTCATAAGCATCAATGACCAAATTGTAGAATGGCGTCGTTTCTCTGTCCAGAAACCCATTGACCTGGAGATCCAAGTAGAGAACCCCGTCACGCTCCCGGTGTGAGGACAGACGAAACGCATTGTTAACATTCCCTCCGGAAATGACATATCGCTGTGTGTTGAAGAGTCCGAGGTCCTTGTCACGTGCTGGTTGCAACGTCCTTTTGACATCTCGTGGTGTGTTTTCTGGGAACTCAACGTTCATGACACTGGAGGCGAATGTGGGGGCATTGTCGTTTGTGTCTTTGACATGGACAGATACACGGACACCCTCGCCATTAATGGGGATGGCTACAAAGCTATACACGTCACGCACTTCTCGATCTAATTTAACTTTCGTCCGAATTTCTCCATTGCTTTGATCTATTGACAAGTCCGAGTCACTTCCGACGATGAGGAATGGCGGGGATGGGCCTGTAATCGTCCCCACAAGTGTCCCTTCAGCGACATTCTCCACAATGTCAAAGACGAGTTCGCGGGCGACGTCTCCATGGGAACCGAATGTGAGTAGGAGAAGGGACGAGAGGATCCATGGCCACTGAAATGGCTGAGTTTCCATGTCAATTGGACTTTTGCACTACTTTTCCAAAGCTATTTGTTCCTAGCCTCACATCCTGCCGGGATAAAACGGAACAGCATTCCGGGAGAGACGAGAAAACAAGTGTGTTGACAGGGAGGAATGGAGAGTGAGGAAGCATCCTGAAGATGCAACAATTGGACCAACAATCCTCACCATGGTCACTCTCGATGGACACTGAGGGATGCACTGGTGGATACTAAAACACTCTCGCATACAACCAACAAACAGGCTACCTTTCAACTTTTACCTGGATGAAACACACAGGTGTGCAACAATATAGGAATTCTAACTAAATTACAAACCACGCACACACAACAAACACACCCACATGGCCCCTTCAACATTCTTCTTCAAATGGTTCATTAAATGCTTCTTCAAATCCATTTTTCATTAGGCAACATCACGCTTTCACTCTTACTTTCTTAGCTATGACTCATAAAAGTTTCAAAGAAGAAACTAATAAAGCCTGTGGGAATATTTTTCCAGATTCTAAAGAAATGATAAGTTTTTTATTTGGTCATTTCACATTCAATCAAGATTCCATTTAGACATCAAACGAAAGATTATTTTCTGAATCGGATTGACATGCATTGACCAATGGAAGAATTGAATGAATCCTGATTGAAGCTACGGACAGCAGTTTGTTGTAACCCTCTTCATATTCCACCCCATTTGCTCGTGGATTGATGAAAGTAACTCGGTTTGGAAGTGCTCCAGGGTAAGAAGTATTCGAGCAACCCTCGTCTGCCGTGCCTCAGCAGTTCCCTTCTTCATTGTTGTCCCAAGGGAAGTTTATTCCCACAAACAAGGACTCTTTCCCCGAAATCAGTTTCACAAAAGAAAAGGATGAGGAGGTTGCTGGTTGCAGGTCATTGAGCACATGCTGCAATTCCATGGAATAAATTAACTCCTTGACAAATTAGCCTCCTATCAAGATGGAAATCCAAGGAAACAGACACTCAACACTTCATAACTAAAAACTAAACATCCTAAACATCCTCCACTACCCCCATACACTCATGCCCAATTAAACATTAAGACATGTCAGGGACATGACTTCAACAATGCAATTCCGGACAACATGTGTCCACTCTCACCCTTCCAATCAGAAATGGACGAAGGTTAAATAGCATATGCGAAAGACACTGCGGGTTTTAATGGGAAAGTTCAAACCGGCACTGCCAGGTACAAAGACGTTTCCCTTAAATCAGGAAAAGAGATGAGGATCTTGTAGCCATTACTTTCTCCGACGAAGGAATAAATGCGCCTAAATCTCTGCCAAATTAATTCCCTAAAACGGAACCACCTGCACAGTTCCCACGCCTTCCGACTTAAAGCTCTTCCTTTGACCTGATTCGATGACATTCCCTTCCTGTCTCTCCACGGAGAAGAAAGTGTCAAGATGAAGTCACAAGAACAAAGGATTGGGGACAAAACCTCATCTCCGAAAGGGAAGCTCAGATTCCCTTTCATGCAAAAAACAAATCCACCATCTCCACCAACGTCCAAAAACCCGGGGCTTCCTCTTGCAACAAATTCTTCCCTTGGGTTCTTCAATCTTCGCAAATTCGGGTCCAAACAACCATCCCCACTCATTTCAACGAGGTAAGTAACCCACAAGTCACAACTCACTCACAATATTTTATTCTAACTTTTTAGAAAAGCGGTTTCTTTTTCGCCTGGTACTGTGGACTTTAACAAGTCCCAACCTGACCACACCGAAGTTGCCTACAGAGATGCTGTCTCCAAATTGAGAAATATTATTAGCCCAAAAACAGGAACTGAGGAGGTGACATCAAACCATTCAAATCTCGCACCAAAAAATGTCGTCAATAATTTCAACCCTCGACCAGAGCAGACTGGAGTGCTTCAACAGTACAAACCAAGCAGCGCAGTCATTCAACAACAACGAACAATGCAGCCAGCATCCCTCAACAACAGGGGCAGTCCAGCACCGTACACCCCGAAATCAGCCATCTCGAGTCTTCAGGAAATTGCAAAGTCCAACCAGCCCAGTTCTCCCACGAATCATCAGGATTTGTTCAACTTTATTGACAAGCAGGGCGAGTACATCCAGCAGCTGGAAAAGGAGACTGGCTACTGCCGCCAGGAGCTGGGTTCTGTGCTGGACAAAGTGAAGGACGTCATTACTGAGAATGAAGAATTGCATGAGAAACAGAAGCGAGATATTCTCACATCGATGCTCACTCAACTCGAAGATAAATCCGATAGTGGAAAGAGATTGGAATTGATGAAGGGGAAAAGTGACCAAGTGATTCGGGATTCGAGGATTGCAGAGTTGGAGGCGCAGCTAGTCCAGTGCAAAAGGAATCTCCGATTGGCCCAGGATGAGGTCAATGACATGCGCCATGGGAAAGGGACGACAGGGAATAACATGTCAGGGAACAACATGACAGAGACCAAACGAATCTCCAACGAACCAAAATGCAACTCCTGTGAGTTCAGTATGGCTCAAGTTGAAGCGCTTTCAAGGTAAAAATTAACATTCCATTTCTGTCTGTTATTCATTACAAAATCCTCTGCCAGAGAAAAGAGAGAGCTAGCCGAGACGATTTCAAAGTTTAAAGAGATGTTGAGTGAGGTTCGTGAGCGTGAAAGCGAAGCTTCTCGGAAAGTGAAAACAGGCCTGGAGATTGTGGAGCAGATGAAAGAAGAGAAAGCACAAGTAAAATGGATGGTGCCATGGATGGCTTAAAAGTTAATTTCTACTGGTGTTTGTGACATAGGCTGATTTGGAAACCCGTCGATTGAAAGATGAGTTGGAGCGACATCAGCAGCGAGTGCGTGAAATGATTCAAGAGAATTCTCGCAAGCTTCACGAAGAGAAGCTCCAGGTGGAGAAGAAATATCGGCAGGAGATTGACCACTTGAACAACGAAATGAGTCAAGACTACGACACTCTGACCAAAGCAAAACTGGATTTGGAGCGACAGAAACGGACCGAGGCTGAACTCCGTCGTGAGTTACAACTCAAACTGGGGATCATTGACGACCTCCGTGTGGAAATGCAAATCAAAATCAGTATTAGAAATTAGGACATGGTGAAATTATCAAAAGTGTAAACGTGGATGGACTTTCTTTAGATCACTTGCAGGCAGAATTGTCTCACACGCTGTCGCAGAAGGGTTCAGCTGAGCAGGAGCTCATCAACGCCCGACTCCAGGCTGAGAAGATGGAGCGTGACGGGAAGCAAGAGAGTTCTCGTCTCCAGACGGAGTTGACACTTGTGCGCAAACGCCTGGATCAGACAGATGAGGAGCTCCGGAAGAATCAGGATGTGATCATTCATCTCAACGAGAATATTTCGACGTTACAGAAGAATGCTGCCCTTGCTCGGATTCGGTTGGAGGGACATTTGAATCATGACGATGGCGGTGATGTGAGTTCAATGATTCATGCAATTGAGGACAAACAGCGTAAGTCAGGAAAACAAAATTCCCCACTCTCCACATGTGAAATATTGAGTTGTTTTTCCAGTAAAAGACATGACTGAGCTGGAACAGCTTATTCAAATCCAAAATAATTTACTGGATAAACTGCGGAATGAGTGTAAACTGTTGGCAGAAAAGTTGGAAGAAACAACACAGCAGTGCAAGTAAGTTTAAGTGATTTCCAAAGTCCCTTTTCCCATGAAATATTTGTGTTTTAAATGTTCGTGAATAATTTACTACTCTTTACATTACGAGCGTAGGAAAGAAAAGGCAATTTTGGAAGTGGAAAAGGACAAGCTGAAGCACTTGTATCAAATATCTCAAGAGAAATGTGCAGATTTGGAGCACAAAGTGAATTTTTATGGTTCCAGCCATGAGCAGATGACAAGTCGATTGCACAAATTAGAGGATGATGATAAAACAAGATCTGAAAAGGTAGACAACACGCATGCTCTTTGTTTGCTGGTTCCAGGTTAGACTTGTTTGAAGCAGTGCGGGAAGGGTTGCAAAGTTGCGGACCCGCTAAGAAAGTGGAGCATGCGCAGGCGCTGGAAGAGCTTACTACTCTAGTTCAAGAAATGAAGGAATGGATGCAGGCCCTTCCTCAGGAAGATCTCAAGAACGAATCCGACAAAGTGGTAGAGGATGCTGAAGGGACGGAAGATGCGGAGAAAGGGGAAAGTGAGGCAGTGGAGAAAGTCGATGGTGACTGGAAGGAATCGTTCAGAGGAGCAACTGAACAAATCAGCCAGTGGTTGAATCGAATCCAAAGTATACTTGAAAGGTGCGCCAACTTTGCAACCCTGCCCTTAGCCACACTTCGCATAGAAGCACAATCCAATTAGCTAAGCGGGATCAAGTTTTATTCCCATGAGTGAATTCAAGTTAACATTCTTCTTTCTTCAATTCTTTCAGATTTTCTCTCTCTTGAGCAAGCAGAGTGGCATCATGAAGGAGAATCAGACGCTGCAGAGTGAAGTGGCATACTTGAAACGTCGCTTGGGCGAAGACAATTCACAACAACGGAGCACACGTGCACTTCAATAGACAAGTTTCCACTCAAATTGAAATTAATTAATCACTATAATGCACTCTAAGTAGGACCTTTTGCTCTGAATCTCGTTATGGACGAAGGTGAATTCTGACTTAATGTGTTTTGAAATTCCAAACTATACTTAGACCAAGTAGAATATCAACGTGTCAATGCCATAGAATAGATCAACAATTTTTAGTGTTTTGCTTTTAGCAGGCACAATTATGACTTGGAAAAACAAAAGATAGGATCAGTGCCCTTATCGCGGCCTTTAGAATCCATTAAATACGAAAGAACGATGAAAACTTTTCACAGCAACTCTATAATAGATTCTTATATGAAGTACTGAGACATTAATTCTTCAACGGCTATAATGGATTGTTGGTTCTATAAAACACAAAGACATTCGAACTCAGAACCTCTTATTCAAAATGGAGCCACTCGATGGTCGTTTGTATGCAAAGGAAATCCTAGTTCGTTTGCAACGTGTGTTTAGAATTTCATTGCTCCTTGGCACCGTCCCTCTTACGTGTGACGTAGATCGATGTCTGCTGGAACGATGCAGGAATCCACTCTTTCGATTTCAATCAGGGATGGCTGAATTCTACACTCTACTCAGCTACCCAATGATCCTGTCTCTCATAGTGACTTCAACGTTCCTGGATTCTGTGGGTGAAATTGAAACTTCCTACTGCGTCCTCACATACGCCATGCTCGTGTGCAACTCTCTCTTTCATTCCCTCGGAGTCTACTTCAAATCCGAACAGATGAGCATTCGAATTGCCATGAATGGACTCATGTCCATCATTATAACACACAAAGGTAAAACATCATTCATTTTTTAAATTGCATAAAATTAATTTCTGAAATCCAGGAGCCACTCTCAAACTCAACTCGGATCCAGCCACGGAGTCTGCCAACCTTCGCAAGTTCCTTGGTCAACTGAGCTACATCCAGTGGGTGGGCCACGCCCTCTTTGCCATGAATATTGTCTTTTATTTTAGCTACTGGAATTCACACATGGCCATGCTCAGGATTTACTTGGTTCCAATTAGAGTCTTTTTTGGAACCCAAATCCCTGAATACATCATTCACTTTACCATCCTGGTGGCATTCTTTGGACTCCTCTACTACCACGCGCTCATCTCCTCCAGGCTCATCAGCCTTGCAACCTTGGTCTTCATCTACTGCTGGGTCAACCTGGAAATACTCACTACCCTTCGGTATAAGAGGAAAACTGAAAATCATTTTGTAGAAATTAATTTTAATCCTTTAAGGTCAGGAGTAGAGAAAGGAACTCTGAGCACTTGGAATGGATTGAAAACTTACAGGAGGCTGGAAATCATCAACACTCTCGTAGCTCCGAATGTGAAGACAATTCTTCTAATTACACACATCCTCACACTCTTCGTTTGCACGGTGATGCTCTACTTTGTGGTCGGAAGTCACAACGGGTTCAGAGAAAGGGCCGTATCACTAGTCGGAGTGACTGCCATTGGCATTGTCACTTCTGTCAACTACAATAGAGTGGCGGCCATTTACTTGGACAGTTCCAGCCTTCTTTGGACGTGGGAAAGAGAACTTCTCTTCACTTTGCCTCCTGGCGGGAACAGTTCAGCGGCACTCATAAAGCAGCGTTCCTATTTCAAACCTCTTCGTCCACTCCGCCAGATGGTCGGGATTTGGTTCATGCTTGACGAATACGCAGTTTTTCGTCTATGGTCAGTCATCCTTGACAATCTGGTTTCCACGCTGCTAACATTCCCCCCAAATGCGCTTCTCCTCTACATGTAAAAAGACCAAATGATCCGCTTAGATGATCGTAGAGGGACCGGCTGTCTCTAGAAATAAATATTTATTTGGCTCATTTCTATGATTTTCACATCACTCCCAAAATTTATTTACCAATTACTCCGTCTACTTGCTCAACATTTGCGTCATATAAATAAACACTAGAATAAACAGTAAACTATTATACTAACAAATAGGCTAAACTAAAAGTACACAATACAGTACCTAAGTTGGAAATAAATAGTTGGAAATAAATTGGAATTCGTTTGACACAGCTACTTTTCCACGTGCATCACGTCACTTATTTTAGCTCAGGAGGTCAACTCGTTTCAGCATCCGTCTATTACTGGCTTGCGTTGGAAGTGATCAGTCCGTGGAGATATCATTGACTTCCCCAGCCAAGTGGTACAACGTTGAAGTCATCAATTTCTTCAGGTCTACACTTTTATCGACAACTTTTCTGCCGTCCGTTTAAGGGTTTACGAGAATAGTGATAGAAATATCTTCTATATCTTTAAATGGGAAAGCCCTGCCGACGTGTGCCGACGCTAGTGCTTTCATTGTGCAAAAATCAGTCCCAAATTGGCAGTATATTCATAAAAAAAAACTAATTTGATGTATAGGTAGAAATGCTGTATCGTTTGATGTTTGCGTTTTCGGTCCACTTCATATGGAGTATTGCACATGCGCAACATCCCTTACACACAGCTGGTCCGCGAGATACAAGTCCTTTACCTCATGTGTTCTCCACAACACAGTTAAGCACATGCAAATAAAACATTAAATCCAAAGTCCATAAGTTTGTTTTAGGTTACCGCGTAATACGACTGGTGCTTTGGATTTGAGACTAATGCCCTCTGTCGGGAACGGGCACGTTGCAACCACCGTCTACTCTGACACGGTTTACATGAATGGACTCTACAACGGAGCCAACGGTGAGACCCACCGTGCCAGAATCCCTTCTAGAAATAACATTCACATTGCTCCTGATGGAGATGAGGAGTCATTGAACCATACGTATTCACTGAACGTCAAGAAAGGATTGTTCATTGAACGCTTCTTCACTTCTACAAACCACATTGTCCATTTCCATACATTTGCTCATCGCTATTACCACAGAGTCATCGTCTCACAAATTCACATTCTGTCAACATCTGAAGAATCCCGTAGGTTCCAATCACACAACAGAAATAGAAATACGCGTATCGTTGCATATCTAGGCAATCTAAGATTGATTCTGACAAGCGACCTGGGCTTGGAGTCTGAGGATATTGAGTTCAATCCTGATGCTGAATATGGTAAACTCCATGATGAAAACATTGGAATTCCGCCCTCTGTATATTCTTGTGGTCACACCGTAGCTGTTGAAAACGCCAATTACCAACAACAAAACTCTACCGTTTGTGTCATTTCAACAAAGGTAATACAGACGGAGTAGCATATATGACTTTATAAAGTCAATAATTCATAAACACTATGTAGGTCCCAGAATCCATATCTGTAGACGCTGGACAAAAAACAAAGACTGTCACCTACTTTACTGCATACGGCGGCAACTTCCTTGACACTTCCGCTGATTTTCTTGCAGGTAAGGCGCTATACCTGCCTACTATAATAACTAATAAGAAATTGTGTCCATGTTACGTATTTAAGTTGCTGGAATGGCTTCCAAGGGACGAGATGAAGAGCTGCGCCTGTCCCATGTCAAAGCTTGGCGTCGAATTTGGAAGGAAGGACGTGTGGATGTGGATGGAGACTTGGGCTTGGCAAAGGCCATTTATGGTTCATTCTATTACATTGTAAGCTCACTGCCGGTTACAACAAATACGTATAGCCCAGTTGGGTCCTTCCATGGCCTAAGTCCGTGTGGGTTAGCCTCTGGCGGACATTCATTAGACTATCAAGGACATTCTTTTTGGGACACTGAGGTCTGGATGTTTCCTATAATACTAAACTTCTTCCCCGACGTTGCAAGGGAGTTACTCAACTACAGATTGCGGAATCTGGACGCTGCGAGAGACAATGCTCAACAAACTGGTTGGAAAGGCGCTCGGTACCCGTGGGAGAGTGCGTTCACTGGAAGTGACGTAACTCCGAATTGCTGTCAAGAGCCACGGGACTTTCAAGTGCATGTGACTGGTGACATTAGTTTCGCCGTAAGCCAGTACATGGCTAGCACGGGTGATGTTGGTTGGCTTAGGAGTAACCAACCTCACAGCGGCTGCGCAATGATTAGAGACATTGCAGAGTTCTGGGTCTCTAGAACTACATACAATTATGGGACCCGGAAGTATGACATCAACGGTAAAATGAAGTGCAACTGAGGATTATTTGAATAAAGTTAATTTTATTTCAGGTGTGATGCCACCTGATGAGGACAATTACCCTGTAAACAATTCCATCTACACAAATGTGGTTGCATCTAATGCAATTTTATTCGCAAAGTAGGCAATATTCCTTTCAAAACTTTACTACCATCCATTTTTTTATTAAATGTCTTTTGCCTTTAGAAAGGCGGAGGAATGGTGCTTCGGGATAACGGAAGCTGTTCCACTTCATTCGTTGGAAATAGCAAAGTCACTCCCAATATTGTTTGATTCTTCACTTAATTACCATCCTGAATATGAAGGATATGACCTTGGAACGTCAATAAAACAAGCAGATGTGGTGCTACTCGGATATCCTTTGTTGTACCCCATGGTTCCTTCAACGAGGCGCAATGACTTAAAAATATACGAAAAAGTGACGAGATCTACTGGTCCTGCAATGACTTGGGCGTATGTACTTTAGCAGCTGAATTTTCAACTATTTGACACAGTGTGTTTGACCGTTTATTTTTTCAAATAGAATGCATGCAATTGGCCAACTTGAACTGGGTGATGTGGACAAGGCACAGTCTCTTTTTATAAGAAGCTACACGCCATACCTTCGCGAACCGTTCAAGGTATACGACACAAATACTGTGCAGTTTTTATAGTACTACTCCAAGTCTTTAATTTAGATTTGGACTGAGAAACCACCACCAAATTTTGGGGCAGTTAATTTCCTTACTGGAATGGGTGGATTCTTACAAGGAATTGTTAATGGCTATGCTGGTCTTCGTCTTACTTCAGACAAACTTGTATTTCTTCATCGAAGACTGCCGCATAAAGCAACTAGACTCAGCTTGATTGGTTAGAAATTAGTTTTTATTATTTTAAATTCTTTCTTATGAGGTTGAGGTGTAGGTCTGAAATATTTGGGAATCAGAATGAATGTTCACATCTTCAACAAAAATACAACACTACAACTAACCAGAATTCCAGAAGACATGCAACTGGCAGTGTTCGGCGATAGCCAGTATGCAATCATCAATGGTAATTTACAGTAGCTACACCACTCAGATTAAGTGTTTGATTTTTGTATATATGTCATGTAGGAACAAGGAATATTACTTTTCAAAATGCAGGTCCCATTAAGATCGTAGTTCAGAAGAAAACCGAAAATCTTCATTGAATCACATTCTCTTCTTATAAAAACAAATATTTTAAAATGTTATAATAACCAATAAAAACCAGTATTTAATCATTTCAAAAAGAAGGAACATGGGTTAATATAAGCTTCCCACAATTAGATCAATGTCTTCGATGATGCTAAAAATATTATATTCTTATTGCGCTATTTTTTTAGGATTGCATTTAATAAATTAAATCGAACATAGATGAGGGAATTGAATCCCTCGAGTTTATTCTAGTCCGCTGATTTTAATCAATGCAAACTACTTTTTTTTTTGCAAGGCTAACCAGACGTGTTGAAGAGGCCAGCAACAAGACGCCAGCAAAAACGTTGATTTCCTTTCTGATGCTTTATGTAACTAACTTAACATCCATGACATTACTCGCTCAAAGTCATTTATTGGCTCATTTATGAAACCAATTTTGCGTGCAGTGTTCATTCGCCACGAGGAAGATTACCATCAGTTTCAAAATGCAGCAACGCTTCTCCTTAGTTTCTATCCTTCTTATCATTTTCTTTTCTCATCCTATTGTTGGTAAGGATTAATTATATTAAGAATGACAAGTATAAAAATGACTTGTTTCATTACTCAGCCCAAAAGATTTCTGCAACAGCAAAAGGAGAGAACCAGACGATCAACGTGTACTTTAACGACGGTCCAGGAACACATCAACTAAGCTGTCAACCGAACTGGGAAAGTCCAACCACACTGTCATGGGCCGTGGATGCACCAGTAAACAAAATAAATCCCAAATTAATCCAATTTATTATATTATCTCCAATTATTCAATCATTTTTTAAGAACGCCGTTGACGGAATGGATTATATTAAGCCAAATGGATCAGCTACTTTTCTTTGGCTTTCGTTCATTCGACTAAGCAGTAATATCACTGGGTCGTATGTTTGTGTCGCTGCAGGATCCAATGGCACCGCTGACTCCTACACCACCTTCCAAGTTTATTATGGCAGTGGTTAGTGCCATTTAATCTCTTGGCTAGTCTTAACTAACTAATCTTTTTAAAGGTGGCCTTGGTATCGGAGTTCTTGTAGGAATTGTCCTTGTGAGTATCATCCTTGCCATTGGAGCTGTGTACGCAGCATTCATTCTTGCAAAACGGCTGGGGTACGTTTCAATGTAACCCTTTTAAAAATTAGTTAGTCCACTCCAAGATCTGCGGATACTGCCAAATTCTTAACTTGAATAAACTAAATTTCCTTCAGTTGAAACATTCTACAAAATGGCTTCTTAGCATGGTTTCATTAACAATTCATTATAGCATTCAGTAATAGCAACCTTAGTTCTGCCCTAAATTCCGACTGAAAATACATCATTTCATTATTGCTTGTATTCCAAGGTATTGTGAAATGAAGATAAAGGTCAAAGTTGGCTGTGATGATAGAAATGAACCGGAAGCCATGGTCCGAGTGAGGTATAATAAATGGCTGTCACTGGGCGGGGCGACATTAAAATAAGATGGTTGAGTCCGCCATTTTCCAAAAGTGACTACTCCTTAGTTTCTTAAAGTATTCTTTGCCAATGTAATTGTGTTGCATTAGAGTACACTAATATAAAATAGTACTTTTGTATTTTAATTGATTGAAGATGAAATGAAAGAGTTAATTGGATTTAATTAATTAGTTGTTTGTTTTGCCCATGTCTTGGACCATCTGCCCTCCATTGGGATTCGGGATGCAAGTGGCTTCTCCCACAACCAAAGAATTTGTCAAGTCATTTCTCATACACAACCGGCGGACAGCGAGGAATCCTTGATTAATTCAACTAATTAATCACTACAAAGTCAAAGTACATCCTTTTTGGTTCATTATACTCACTTAGTGGTCATCATGGAACAGACGGTAAGTAACCATGCACCTATGCTCATCGTTCATCGCTCATCGCTGTAATTTAACTAATCCATGATTAATCATTATTACTCTACACAGAAGAAAGCAGGGAGAAGGGGTAAGGGCGGAGAGCCATTGCCAATGTCTACCGGAAGTGGAGAAATTGTAAAAATGGAAGTGGATTATTCTGTCGCATGTGACGAGTCTCTACCAAAGTTTATACAGGCGGCCAAGGAGGGTAATATTACTCAGGCACTGGTTGACCTTCTTGTTTTGGAGAAACAGACACGGACCGTAAGGAAATGTTTAAAAATCATCCACATTTTTGGTAACTTTAGATGTATCTTAATAGGGTGGCGATATGCTTTCAACTGGGCGTGTATTGGTATCGATTGCAAAAGTTTGCTTCGAGGCTAAGAACTGGCCGTTGTTGATAGAACACATCAATCTTCTGACCCGTCGTCGTGGCCAATTGAAACAAGCAGTTGTGAAATTAGTGCAAGAAGTGTGTACGTACATTGATGAGCTCCCTTCGAAGGAACTCCAGTATGACCTCATCAATACCCTCCGCACTGTGACCGAGGGGAAGATCTATGTGGAAGTTGAGCGTGCCCGGTTGACATTGAAACTGGCTCGGATGAGGGAACTTGAAGGGAATATAGTGGAGGCTGCGAATGTTCTTCAGGAACTTCAAGTTGAGACTTATGGATCAATGGAAAAGAAGGAAAAGGTATAATTTTGATTGTGTAGTTTTTATTACAATAATTGAATTATGTCTTTATCATCAGGTGGAGTTGATTTTGGAACAGATGCGTTATTGCTTGGCTAAGAATGATTACATTCGAACTCAAATCATATCGAAGAAGATTAACATCAAGTTCTTTGATGACGATGCTACACAGGACTTGAAAATCAAATTCTACACGTAATGTTAATATAGCTTTTGGGCGAAACGAAGGTTGACTATATACTTTATTTCCTGGATTCTCTTGTTTAGGTTGATGATTGAGATGGACCAGCACGAGGGATCATACCTTTCAATTTGTCGTCACTACCGTGCTATCCTGATCACTCCATGCATTGAATCAGATGAGGAGAAAAAGAAGGACGTTCTTCGTCATATTGTGCTTTACCTCATACTCAGTTCGTATGATAATGAGCAGTCAGATATGCTCCATCGTCTCTGCGCGGAGAAGGCATTGGAAAAGATCCCGCGTTACAAGTAAAGTCAACTTTGAAATAATATTTATTAGAAAGTTAGAATGATCGATGAAAATATCCTTGAACAGGAAACTGTTGGAGAATTTTCAGAATCAAGAATTGATTAATTGGAAGAAGCTCTGTGCCGAGAACGAGACTGAGATAAGAACAGTTGGTGTTTTTGATCAGTCAGCCTTTGGCCTCAAACGTTGGGCCAGTTTGAAGAGTAGAGTTGTTGAGCATGTAAGTTTCAACACCACAACAAATGCACAGTTGTTTGTCTCATTTTGGTACATCAAATGGCACAAGTGGCATCAAACAAATCTTCTTTTTAATTGCAGAACATTCGTATTATGGCCAAGTACTACACTCGCCTTTCACTCGAACGGATGTCTGAGCTCCTAGACCTCGGACTGGATGTAAGGACATGATTTATATTTTATGCTAAAATTATTTCTTATTTCTTTTTCTTTGAATATAGGATGTGGAGAAGATGTTGTGTGACATGGTGGTTGCAAAAACAGTTTCTGCGAAGGTAGACCGTACTGCGCAGATTGTTTACTTTCAAGACTCAAAGGACCCCAG
>VNWY01000382.1:0-48114 GCA_009869845.1 Pseudachorutes palmiensis
GTGACTTGTCTAGGTACCCCAGTCGGTGACTTAGCCAAGTCACCCGGTGACTTGTCTAGGTACACTGGGCATAGACTGTTAATTAAAAAACGATTTTTGACATTTGACCTATAAAAGGAATTCCAACATTATCAATTCCACTTGTATTTCTTGTCCAGCAGAAACGATTTTAGGCCATCGAAACTGTGGCCTTTTCTGTCTCATGGACACAAGTCAATTTAATGACTTTAATTTAACGATGCTTTAAAGTTCAACTCGGAATTCTAGCTGACTCATTCGCTGAAGACTTCTCGATTCACATTCACTACATCATCAATGTGGACAGCCATTCTTCCTTTGCTGATCGCTTTCAGCACTGTGGCAGTTGCGCAAGAAAATGGAGGCGATGGGATGTGTCCCTTTGAAGGGCCATCACCACGTGGAAGACAACGTCGTTCCGCTGGTTCTAAAGAACCTGGCTCCGTTTGCAGAGACATGGTATGCTACTTCCACTGTTCAAATAGAGTAAAGACTGAATTTAGTAATGATTTCTAAGAGACCAGGAAGCGGAAGAGCTCCTCCTCAGACTGACCCTTGTCCGTGGAAAATCTTCATCTATTCGGATCAGATTGAGCAGCGACATATACAACCTGGTTAGGTGGAAGTCACTTGATATAATCTTGAGTGTTTTTTTTAATTAGAATTTCCTACTCAGTGGTACTGGGCTCCCTTAACTCTACGGAGATCTTCAACGGCTACTTGCTCACAGCGAGGAAAGTCAACACCAATGAGACATTGGGTGATTACTTGGGACACTTTGAGCCTCAATGGGATGCCATAGCTCATTGTTGTGGAGGATCACAGATTCCTGTGAGCGCAGATTTTTCATAATTGTGTAAACCCAAAGTTACTATAACTGCAGTGCACTGGTTTTGCATTCTAGAATATGCTGGATGGCTCAGCAAGTATTAGAGTGAAGCGAAGCAACCAAACGCTACTCTGGGCTGCTCCTGGAGATTACACAGGACAATTCGTTTTCGTGTAAGGATTTATTTGCTGTAAATCTGTAATGAATTAGAAAAATAACATTAGTTTACCTGGATTAGATCAACAGTGTGGCAAAGTGTAAGGAAGTACTGGTTTGAAATCAAATCTCAAATTGTGACAGTCGTGCCTGAGAAACGAAAACCGAAGAATTTAGGATTAAAAATTATTTAAAAATTAAATTGTGTAGAAGCAAAACGAGTTTAGACGACACGACGAATCACTTGTCCTCAACGAATCAATGGCTCTCAACCCATAATTTTCCAATTTTTCCATTCTCACATGACGCAATGGTACGAATTGCCACTTCTAGTACACTTTTATGAACTTCGGGTATTGAACGACTGGCGTCGACTATCTGTTTAGGGGATAAAGATAATTAATAATAATAAATTATCCAGGTCATGTTAAATGAAAATTAAAAATCAAGTCTACCTTCCAATTATCCTCTTCTAGTTTAGCAAAGCATTCTTTAACCTTTGTCTGAAACTCCACATTTTCGTATCGTTCCACACCATAACCGCCTCGCAAAGCAGCAGTCGCTTGTGAAATATCGAAGAACAGAACCACATCAGGCTTTGGAAGACCGACATCAGGACCTTTGCACCAATTCAGATCAAGACCCTGAAATGAATTAGAAATTGATGGCCAATCAGTACCTACCATATTCAATATTTTACTTTTCCAGATGAGAACGCGACACCTGAGAACGCGTACCGATCAACAATCACAGATACTCCACTCAGCAAAAGTTTCTCAATTTTTGGCCTAAATAAAGAATAAAAACGATACAAACAGTATTCACAGATTGATTTATAACAATTATTTCCTTACTTTAACTCCCATCGGTTCGCAGCAAAGAGCAAGTGGATACACTCATCTTGTAATTCCGTTTCCCCCTTGAGATAAGAGTCAATCACGTTTCCAATGCCGGTAGTCCTGTCTGGTTATATAAACAAATTAGTAAAACCTTTTTTACAAGTTTAACGGAAACTCACCTGGAAAAGCAACACACGTTGCTTTCGTATTACATTTCTGTAAAGCTTCCACCAGCAATTTAACTTGTGTTGATTTACCAACTTTGTCACAGCCTTCAAACACAATTAGTGCTCCCCTGGTGCAACTCATCATCAATTCACTAACCAATTAATTATTTAAGGCTAGCAGCCCTTCCTCCGTTTGGCTTCTGTGAAGCCCACACTCCAATTAATCAAATTAACGGAAAAAGGATTCCTAACCTTATCTACCCGAGTTCAGTCTGAGACAACTGCAATTTCTGCCAACCAAAGAAACCTCGGTTGGTTGGTTAATCGTGCAATTTCTGTCTGTTTTACCGTCTAGATGGACTTTAGTGCATCCGTCATTTCCTAACATCAAAGTATAATTTAACTTGTTGGAACTAATTGTTTATTGTATAATTAAAAGTGTCGTGTTTGGCTTTTATCAATTCTTTTCATTCCCCTAAAGGACTGAAACTCATTTCAACTAAATGAAAAACATGAATAGATGACATCAGCAGACTGTTTAATAAAATATCACCCAAACTTTGTAAGCTAACATCTAATTTATAAAAAGTTAAGTAATGGGGAAAATCTACTATTACAAGAATTAAGAAACTTGTCTTTGACGTTTTAAGATATAAACTATAAAGTACGACAGGGTTTTTGGAAACTTGTCAGTGCATAATTTTTAGTTTAGTTTAATCAAAAATTAAAAAGTTGTTCAAGTTCGAAGCATTCCAAGGATTGTAAGGAACTTCGAGCCGGTGGAGGTTTTTTCATTGTTAGTGAATGAACACCATAAAATCCTGAGTGTCCCAGACTGGCACCGATGCGAGGTAATATTCGCTCCATTCAATTCCCGCGCGCGCGTAAAAGTGGGGCAGAGTGATCCAGTGGAATATAAAACACAGTTCTTCACATAAAGCTTAGTTTTTAAAATTCTGAAATTAAATAAGGAAATGGACGCTTCGCTTAGCGAGAAAAAGGTCAATTTCAACAGCTCAACAGCTCGATCCGTCCATGCTGTGAATCCACTCGTATACTATGCGACTTGACATTATTTCGTTAGAAGAAACTGCATGGGGAAAATTTGCTTGATCTGGACGGATGGAATGATTAAATCTGGCCAAATATCAAGACAATAGCCTGTGACCTTAAAGGTCGAAATGTTGTTCTGAGATGAGAATTCTGTAGTGTGCCCCATCTATTAGGTTAGGTTGGAGTGAGGAGTAGAAGGAGGAGCTTAGGATAGGTTGGTTTATTCATTTTTGCCAGTCATTGCATTGAGTGGTAACGGAACGGACACTAAGACTTCCTGAACCTCAAGGTTACTCGGTCGGACTCTGAACTGGACACTGGAGGAATTGTCAATCAAATCTGTTCATCATCCTAAGGACTTCGTTTTCTTGGTTTAGTGTTGATATCCTTACCAGGTATGTAAAGTCCAAAGTGATTTGCGATGTAAATGTATAAAAGCTAAGTTTTGCTGGAATTTCAATTTGTCTATTCTATAATAGAGATATGGGTGGAATGTCTATGGTTCCAAATGGCGTGGACGGTGCCTGGGACGTTTTATGTCATATCGATTTCAAAATGAAACACCTGGAAATGATGACTGAAAAGTTGCCGAAAGCAATGAAGGAAATCCCTGCGGATGTGCCGTTCATCGAGCTCTCGGATAAGGCATTTGAAGACACGCTCGAAGGTACGAAGGCCAAAGGCAGGCTTACACTTTATCATTTAACGTTTGTATTCTATACTATAGAAATGCAGTCGAGCCGCAAGGCCAGATATGTGAAGCTGTTGAATAGGATGTCTGAGATCATGGGAGTAAAGCCACGATTGGAAGTCGCTCAGTTTGTCGTCGTCGGAGCTTATTGTGCCGTGGACCCTTATAGCACCAAGGAGCCTTCAGACTTCCAGGAATACCTCAAGCTTTTTCGTCTCAAGGGCAAGCCAGTTGGGACATGTAAGTTAACGACTTGTAATCAACTTTATTAGTTTGATGATTGATTGGGTGGATGCTTGGTAGTATTACAGTTATCGCTTGACCTTCAAATGAATCAATAAGAATTGAAATTATTTCCTAACTTAGGAATCGATTGGGCGTGCTAGTTACAGGCAATGTTTTGAGAGAGAACGTAATCTTTAATCTTTGCAGATGGAACTGGCGGCGACAATGTGGAGGCATTCAAAATCGCTCTGAACCGTCTTCACACTGGAACATTCAAGCACTGAACAACTCATACAGGATTTAAAAATGAATTCATAAGCTTATGAATTAATTAATTTTCAATAAGCTTTATATGAAATCATTTACAATTGGCAATAGTAAATGATTTATTTAATTGGCAAATGGGGATTATGGATTTAGGCTCTTAATTCTTTCCAAGCTTTAATCATTTCCTAATAATTCCTTCTTCCTTTGATCCAGTTTATGCAAAAATAGAAACCAAGGTGGTAGGATAATCCCATAGTTTAATTTTTCAAAAAGGTTTTTCTATGACCCTCCTTTCTGATTGTGGAAAAGCGAATATTATTCATGGTTGATCCCTATCGATGTTTACCTAGTTGTTTTTCAGACTGCCAGAAGGACAAGGAATTGTATACTTTAGGCATATAGGTGATCACCGTCTCACAGTTTGACCTGTATATTCATGACAGGAAATCTCTAATTAATTGCCTCTCACAAAGTGGACCTTTTCTAACATTGACAGTGTCCTTCCTTCCGCTATCTCCTAATTACCATCTTCCTAATACAAAATTATCCACGAGACATAACTAATAATGAATCATACAATGAAATACATTGATGTACTGTGTCAGTCGATGAAATGGCACCTTGTGTCAAATAAGAAAAGAGACGCTAAGTTTTCTCAGCCCTGAGCCAAGGAACAAAGAGCCCTCCTGGCTGCATCCCCTTCAGCTCAGATTTGACCTAGATTCAATTATATATTTTTATTTTACACCCTTCATCCCAAGTGGTCTGGGGGTCTTCAAGCTCGTGAACCCCCACCCGTGACAACTGCTTAATTAACTAATTTTTTCCACAACTGCACTTCTGTACACCTTGAGTCTCATCGAGTGGTGGAGTTGGTCGACAAGGGGCTCAGGATTTCAAGACTTCAATCAAAATAACAAAAACGTACAACTACTCTCTCTGCTTTGGAGCTTCATGGGAAGTCAATAAGTAATTGAGGTGCTTGACTGCTGTGTTCAGAGGTCACTAATTTGGATCTCACGACGCGTAAGTTCAGAAGCATTTTTGGCTATTGGTAGCATTTCTTTATTGCGCGACGCCAAGACGAAAGCTGTAAAAATTAAGAAGCGGCGACGTGACGATTCCCATCGTTTGGGCTTCCTTCATGCACCAATTCCATTTTGAACATGGCGAATACAAAATGGGGTAGAAATGCCACAGATTCATCGAAAACAAAAGTTGTCCCAGTGTACCATTGGGTCAGGCTGAATTAGCATTTGCGGTTTAATCCTGTGCAACTGTGCAACACTTATTTTGTAAAGTGTATCCGCGTCTAAACTCCAATTTTACGTTCAAGGGACTCCATATTGCCTTTTTTCTGAAGGTATAGTTCGCTTTCGCCACTTGAATGTTATTGGCGTCACTCCAAGGGTTTTCTCATGTATAATTGCATGATGGATTTGGCAAACGTTACACTTGGAATGTCAACAGGTTACATCGAAGTTATTTGCTGACGGAGCTCATCTCCGCAATTTGTGAATTGCATCTTCCAGACAATTAAGCGTAAACAATGAACCCAACACGGAAGTTTATTGTGAGAATTGTACTTTTGATGGGGATGTTTGATTCCATTGTTTACATTTATAGTTGCGATTTTATATTAAAATCCGTTTTGATTGTTTGGGTATGCATTGTTAGTAGTATGAAAGTGCTTCCTCATCCTGTTCAACACCTTCGGGAAATTGGTCCTTCCTCTTTCAAATTCGGGTGAACTAACGGGACATTCGGGGGATTCCTTTTTATAGAAAAGCTTTCCCAAGCTTATAAGGAGTTTCCCATTTTATGTCGTTCAAACACGTGTCCGACCTCCTCACGCACAAACGCAGAACGCATAAGTTAAGAATCAGATTGGTGGGATAGTCTCGGGAGTTGCACAAGGCAAGTAGCGCTTGACTCGAGGTTGTCAAGAACTTTATAAAAATTCAAACTGTTAATTATCTCATCACAAATATTTTAGGGAATGTTGTGCAACGGGGTAGAACAAAAGACACAAGGCAAGTAGCGCTTGACTCGAGGTTGTCAAGAACTTTATAAAAATTCAAACTGTTAATTATCTCATCACAAATATTTTAGGGAATGTTGTGCAACGGGGCAGAACAAAAGGAGGTGATGGCAAGCGCGTCTTTTGTTGAGCCACACTACCTTTTGTTTCTTTGCAGATTCGTGACGCTTTTCAATACAAAACTTCCTAGCATGATACGATAGGAAACTTTAGAATTTGGTATAGCAAGCTGTTGAAGTTAAATTCGTAAAGAACAACGAAACAAAGTGCATTTAGTTTAATCCAAACGTATCTAAATGCATTTTGCGAAAGCTGCACTGCACAAAGTGCATTTTATGTTTTACTTTCGTTTTCCGGCTTGTTGGTTTCTTTGTTAAAGGATTGACTTTCGCATTTTGCATTCATGTAAAAGTACAATAATTTGCAATTTAGGAGTAATTAAAGTAAACTGTGGTTGGTCATATTTCTCACTTCCTTTTAAAATTGCACATTGCAAGGGGTTGAAGAAGTGGCGAAAAATGAAGGACGCTGACTTGAGTGCCTTGACCAAATGGCAGACTCCTTATTCAAGTTTTTTTCGGACTTTATGCATGGACTATTATTTTATAGCTTTAGTTTTTTTCGAATTTTTATTAAAAATAACGTCAACTGATACCAGAAATGTGTGATCAGACGTGAGTTTGCGCAATCCTGTGGTCCCTGGCGGACCTTGAGTCATTAATGAAGGTGTGGTTGTAGACTTAAAACAGCATTGAAGGAACATATTGCACCTGAAATCCATAAATTATCGAAAATCACACAAAGGAATTAATATGTGACATTAGCATTTCAAATCCAAAAAACAAAGGATTTTAACCAATAATTTTCTCACTGTCCTTGTATGTGCAACTGCCATTTAACCTTTTCCACCGTCGGCTAAACTATTAACAAGTCAAACTGATTTGAGTAATACGCTCGCAATCGTTTAGTTAAAATTGCGTGTCATTGATTAGCCAATTTGCTTAATTGCTTTAGTTGTCAGTCATTGAGGAGTAAAACAAAGGCTTCATTGTTAGATTGGAAATTAACATCCACCCACACAGAACTGCACACCTGTTGGTTTTAAGGAGCGGCAAATTGAAGAGAATTTGGCAACGTTTAGGATTATAAAAATCAACACATTTGTAGCAATTGCACGAGCCTTATGCAATATGCTTTTCGTGTCTCACCGCTTATCCATTTCCGTCTCGCTTGCCAGCAGTGGGTTAATTAATTGTTGCTGTGCATGTCTCGTCTCCTTGAATCATAGGCGTGGTAACTGGATGCGGATGCTGACAAGAACTTAAACTGTCGTCGCCATTTAGGCTTAAGACGTAAAGAGTCGATTCGTGACAAAGGGCGTTACGTTCTTTAATCAAAATGCATTTGTAAATGGTGTAGTTTTTCTACAGGAAAATGAAACTTGGCTCTGGGGCGCTATGTGCTGCCACACTCTTCCTCCTCCTTACATTTGCCATGACAGATGATGACACTTCAAGTGCAAAGAGCCGTCTGAGGCTGCGCCGTCCCAGCAACCGGTTCTCGGTAAGCTCCACCACATCTACGGCGCCGCCATCCTCATCAACGACCAAAAGTACACCCACCAGATCAAGGTTCAGAGTCAAAAATAGCAGCAGAAACAGCGGGAAGACTAAAGATAAGGCCGTCGCTGCTAATGTCGAGCTGTCTGACCAAGATTCGGCTGGAAGTATTGCAACCACGAGAACAGTGGTGTCCAGGCTCAAGCCAAGCACAAAGACCACCGCTGCTGTCACCAGTTCAGGAAAGGATTACAAGATTGTTTGTTACTACACAAACTGGTCACAATATCGACCAAAGATTGGGAAGTTCTTGCCAGAAGACATACCAGCGGAGTCATGTACGCATGTCATATTTGCATTTGGATGGATGAAAAAAGGGAAATTGTCGTCATTTGAGACCAATGATGAAACTAAAGATGGGAAACCTGGGTTTTATGAACGTATCAACAACTTGAAAAAAGTTAATCCCCAACTCAAGACATTGTTGGCAATTGGTAAGCGACGTGACACCAAATTACAAAGCCAAAAACTTTAATAGATTTCACCTGTAAACCTTTTACCTTAATTTCTCAGGCGGCTGGTCTTTTGGAACAGCTAAATTCAAGGAAATGGCGGCGACACGATACACCCGCCAAACCTTCATATTCTCTGCCATTCCTTACTTGCGTGACCGAAATTTTGATGGACTGGACATGGATTGGGAATATCCAAAGGGTACTGACGACAAAAAGAACTTTGCTCTGCTTCTCAAAGGTCAGATTAAACCGGTTAATTACCTAAATGTCTTTAGTTTGCAAACAAAACCTGCTTGCTTTGTTATAGAATTGAAGGAAGCGTTTACGGCCGAGGCTGAAGAGACTGAGAAGCCAAGGTTACTTCTGACTGCAGCCGTTCCAGTAGGACCTGATTCTATTCGCGGAGGCTATGACGTTCCTGCTGTTAGCAGTAATTTGGATTTCATGTAATAATTTACAGTTATAATTTACATAATGATTCAGGAACTTAACAAACAATGTTGATAACCACGCAGTAATATAATGGCGTATGATTTCCACGGAAAATGGGAGTCACAAACAGGACACAATGCACCTTTATTCGCCCCATCTTCAGATTCGGAATGGCGGAAGCAGCTAAGTGTGGAGAATGCGGCAAAGACATGGGTCAAGCTTGGGGCAGACAAAAGCAAAATGGTCATCGGCATGCCTACTTATGGACGGAGCTTTCAATTGTCAGACAAGTCGAACTATAGTGTCAACGTTGCTACGAAGGGTGGTGGTACCGCTGGAGTCTACACAAAAGAAGCCGGATTTCTGGCTTACTATGAGATTTGCGAGATTCTGCAATCCGGAAACGCCTTGTACGTATGGGATAATGAGATGAAGGTTCCTTATTTGGTGTCAGATGACCAATGGGTGGGTTTCGATGATGAGAGAGCTATTCGAAACAAAATGAATTGGGTGAAGAATGAAGGATATGCGGGAGCCATGGTTTGGTCCATTGACATGGATGACTTCACCGGAACCGCTTGCCCAGGGAATGTGAAATATCCACTTGTCGCAGCAATGCGGTGAGCTGCAGGTGCATGAGTGCAAGCTAAAAATTGAATCTAACTTCATATAATTTCCGCAGTGAAGAACTCCGTGGTGTAAAGCGAAGTGGAGCTGATGTTGATTGGGCCAAAGTCGCTGGAACTGTGGAAGGAGGAAGAAGAAAGTGCCAGCAAGCCAGAACCTGAAAAAATAGATGCAAAGAAGCTTTTGGCAGCTGCCGTTGCTGGGAAAAAGAGAAAGAATCCATTGACAACGCCAAAGATCGAAGAGACAAAAAGTAAGCCAATTAGAAAAATGGAAATTCAACGTGTTCTTAATTAAATTTTGTTCCAGCTCGTGACCCCGTCATTATGTGCTTTGTCACAAGTGCATCTAACGCTCGAAAGGGCAAAGGGAGGTTCACTATAGACAACATCGATCCAAAGCGATGCACTCATGTCGTCTATGCATCGGCACATTTGAAGGTGAGAAAGGGTTTTTGCATCACATTTATGCAATTGGCATGAAAAATCGGATTTTCAACTTTTAGGCGAATAAACTAACACCAGCGTCTGAATCAGACATTGAAGAAGAAACAGGGACGTATGCAAAGCTACAAAAGTTGAAAGACGTCAATTCCGAAATTAAAATTATCTTGAGCTTGGGTGGAAGTGCTACAAAGTCGAAGCCATTTCAGACACTCACCTCTAATGTTTACCGAATGAATAATTTTGTCTATGCAACAACAGAATTTTTAAGAGAACACAACTTCGACGGGATTGACATCGATTGGCAATTTCCAAAGTAATTTCATTGCAAACATCCTTGATTGATTTGAGCCCAAGTTGATTTTAATTTTTAATTTTAGGGGAAATGACGAAAAGGACGCTCATTTGAATCTCATAAAAGAACTTCGCCTTTCATTTGAAGGAGAAACTAAAACGAGTAAGCTTCCGCGAATGCTGCTTACAGTGACTGTTCCTGGAGGAGAGGAGGCCATTTTGGACGGGTATGATTTACATATTGTAAAAAAAAATCATAGTTTTATTTTGAGATTGAATTTGCAGATACGCTGTGAACGATCTGGCACAGTTTGTTGATTTTCTCAATCTCATGTCATTTGACTTTCACGGTGATTGGGACAACGTCGTAGGCCACAACTCACCTCTCAATCCAATTGAATCTGACAGCTCTGCTATCAAGAAACTCACAGTTTCACACGCTGCCAACGCTTGGCTTACCGAAGGAGCTCCGGCAGAAAAGATACAATAAAAGAACTTCGCCTTTCATTTGAAGGAGAAACTAAAACGAGTAAGCTTCCGCGAATGCTGCTTACAGTGACTGTTCCTGGAGGAGAGGAGGCCATTTTAGACGGGTATGATTTACATATTGTAAAAAAAAAATATCACAGTTTTATTTTGAGATTGAATTTGCAGATACGCTGTGAACGATCTGGCACAGTTTGTTGATTTTTTCAATCTCATGTCATTTGACTTTCACGGTGATTGGGACAAAGTCGTAGGCCACAACTCCCCCCTCAATCCAATTGAATCTGACAGCTCTGCTATCAAGAAACTCACAGTTTCACACGCTGCCAACGCTTGGCTTACCGAAGGAGCTCCGGCAGAAAAGATACTAATTGGAATGCCAATGTACGGGCGAACTTTTACATTGGAGAATGCAGAAAAGTTTGACATTGGGGCTGCGGCTAAGGGAGGCGGAGCCGAAGGTCGTTGGACAAAGCAAGCTGGACTATTGGCGTACTACGAGGTGTGTAGTCGCTCATTAGCTTATAGCTAGCAACGTGTCCAAAATATACATTTTTCGTATTTGTATTCCAGGTCTGTGACTTTCTACAAGAGCCGAATACTACACTTGTTTGGGACAACGAACAGAGTGTTCCATTTGCATACAATGGAGCCAGTTGGGTCGGATTTGATGATGAACGTTCACTCAAAGCTAAGGTAAGGAAAATACTTCTTATTGGATGCTGTGGGTAATGTTGACTGATGAATTTTTCCACTTTATGCTTATTTCAGACTGAATGGCTGAAAGCGGAGTCGTTTGGAGGTGTTATGATTTGGTCTTTAGATTTTGACGACTTTGGCAACTCTTGTGGGACTGGAAAATTTCCTCTGCTTAGCTCCATCGTGGAAGAATTGGTCGACTACAAAGTGAAACTGCAGTACAATGGGCCCTATGAAGGTTCAGCGGGTGGAACTGGAGCAAAGGGCAAGAAGGATCGTAAGCATTTAAATACAAAATCAAAGTGAATTTTGATTAGCAATAATGCCAACTTTCATTTTAGCAAATGAAGTGACATGCGACGAAGAAGATGGCCATATCTCATACCACCAAGACAAAGTTGACTGTTCAAAGTATTACATGTGCGAAGGTGAACGAAAGCATCACATGCCATGCCCTGCCAACCTTGTATTCAACCCTGATCAAAATGTTTGTGATTGGTTAGAAAATGTTGAGAGTTGTAAAGATTTTGTTAAAGCGTAAGGAATTGCTAAGATTAAAGACTCGTGCGTAACTTAAATATTATATTAATTTTGTGATACTCATCCACTATTTTGTAGCAACACTTTTTGTAATTTCACACCTCACCTTTATATAGATTTTGGATTTATAGAAACAATGTATAATTTTGAGACAAAATGACTATTCCGGACAACGTAGATGCTGTTTTGTAATGAGATTTATAAAGTACGTAAACAGTAAAATTAAATTAAACAGCAATTGGGATTTTGAGCCAGAAAAAGCAAACTGCGCGTGTGTATGAGACTTTGTAATTACACAAAATAAAATTTGGAAAACAGCATGAGATATTTTGTATGTGATTAAGTTTTTTTTTGATTCGTGTAGTGTTACTTCCAACTTAATTGCTTCTTCCCATCAAAAATTCGTTTGCGCTGATCAAGCGGATCATTCTTCTTGATTTCACGTGATGGAATGACAGGAAGCATAGGGAAGACATCAGAGCTGGTTTCCTTTCTTGCAGACATACAGCTTGAACGGCGATCCATGTCGTGGTATGGAAGTAACGGCATTCGAGTTGGCGGGCGTGAAGGTTCTCGTCCAGTTGGCGGGCGTGAAGGCTCTCGTCCAGTTGACGGGCGCAAAGCCTCTCGTCCAGTTGACGGGCGTGAAGGCTCTCGTCCAGTTGACGGGCGTGAAGGCTCTCGTCCAGTTGACGGGCGCAAAGCCTCTCGTCCAGTTGACGGGCGTGAAGGTTCTCGTCCAGTTGACGGACGTGAAGGCTCTCGTCCACTTAGCAGGCGTGAAGGCTCTCGCCCATTTGGCAAGCGTAAGGACTCTCGTCGAATTGGCGAGCGTGAAGGCTCACGTCCAGAGATTACAAGGGGATTGTCGTTGCCAGCAAGCGATTGCCCTTGCAAGAAATCTTTCATGAAGTCTCCCATACCTCCATGCTTCTCGAAATCTTCAGCAAAGTTTGTTTGATCAGCAAATCCAGAGTGTGGCTTCAGCTCCACATGCGGCAAGGCTGATTGCTGCTCTGCTTTTTGCTTGAGATTCATCAAAGACTCGCGACAGCGCAAAATTTTTTTCGTCAGATTGTTGCTTTCAGTCGTCGCTTCGTCATTTGTAGTGATTTCCGCTTTCTCGGTGATGAAATTTTTCATATCTGAGGCCTCTGGGTGTAATCCTTTCTTGTGGAATGAATCCGTTCCCGTCACACCTTGGGACTTTGAGCCTTGCGTTTCTTTCCCGTTTGATTCCTGAACAAGTGGTCCAATGGAGATATTGTTCTTGTCCAGGAATTTCTGAACTTCCGGATGAATCTTGAAATCGGGTTTGACGGAAATGCGTTCAAAGTCAACAGCCACGAGTTTAGAAGTGTTCAACTGCCTGGTTTCGTCATCCAACAAGGATGTGAAATCTTCTTTCTCGACAATTTCTGCTTCTTTATCAGCCGCTTTAGTCATTGCTTCAAAACTGAAAGTTTTCAGAAACTGATCAATTTGGAGAGCTTCATCAGTGAGTTCAAGAAGAGTATCGATCTCCAACTGCTCCTTTGGCTTGCCAGCCGAGCGAATGGAAACTGCTGACTCCACTCTAGACGGAACAGCAGTTCCAATCTTCCGAGCTGGTGTCGGTTCTACATAAATAAAATTAAAACCGTTCATATCACACACGTACCAAAGTTCATTTACACGTTCAAAACTTACCTATCTGTCCATCTCTTTTTGGTAGAGTGTTTCCAATGACCGTGTGTGGTCTTGCGGATGGTGCGGGACCCTCCGGGTGCGAGACTTCAGAAGCTTCATCCAGTTGCTTCTCCATGGCTTGGCACAGGCGTCTTACGGCTTTATCCTCGCGAGTAGTCAACTTGATTTTCGTCTCACCAATTTTGGAGTAGATCTCATACAACTGTTCCTCGAGTTTCTCTGAGTCCTTCAACACCCGAGCGATGCTTTTCTGCTTCTCATCTAGAGACATCAATCGCTTGCTTTGTTTTGTTTGAGATTGATGCATGATCGAGTCATGTTCAGCTTGTGGTCTGAGGTATTCAACAAATGAGGCCAATGCATCGACGTGGGTTTCTTTCTCCTTGTCGTAAAACTTTTTGGTCCCTGTGTTCTGGCGCTTTTGTATCCAGTCCAGACGCATGTTGCGGACAGCTGGAGTCACTGTTTGGTAGTATCGCTCAATCAACTTGTCTGTTTCTGGAACCGTGGTCAAAGTCCCGATGTCGCGAGAACAAATTGGGCAAAGGGAGTTGTACTTCTTCCAAAGTGTGATGCAGTACAAGCAAAACTTATGACCGCATGAAGTCACCGCTGTCTAAAATTGAATTCAAAGTTAACAAAATTCATTTACAGGCGTTTTTGATACAAATGTAGTAAAACACTTACTTCAATGAACGGCTCTTCGCAGATTACGCAAATTTGTCCTGTCTTCCCAGCAGGAGATTCTCCAGAGTTAGTCACAGCAGCCATTTTACTTGGAGCTTATTCTACTAAAAAGAAAATGATTTCAACTAAGGTGGAGAAAAGTGTGAAGAAAAGGATTCCTTCTTTCTGAAGATTCTAAAGGAAAACTTGTGCTTGTTGAAGTTACCAAATGTTAACATGACAACAAAGCAATTAGCAGCCGTACGACGCCAAGCTTTTGCTGGTTTTCCATGTCTGACTTTTGGTGGAAAATGGTGGAAAGCTCGAAATCTACAGAAACGGCTCTTGGCCACAAAATTGTACATCATTTTATTTATTTTCTTAACCTAGCATCACCCTTCTTAATTTTGACAAGTGTTGTATGTAAGAGGCTCAACAATGCGACATGTTGCATTCCGACTGCATGGAACGTACACAGTTCGACCACGAAAATATCCTTGTCGCCACTGCTCATTGTGTTCGTTGACCATTTCAATAGTCTGGCAGGGTGACCCTGGAGTTAGCTTGTAAAGTCCGTCGGAATCTTTCTAAATTTTTTTTACAAACATGTTTAACTCAGTTTTAAATTATTGCAAAACTTACTTCGAATGTTGCAATGGTGTAAGCATGCCCCAGTCCAATGACTGCTACAATCGCCAAAAAAATTGAATAGAAACGCTTCATCTTTCTACCAAAAAATTTATGTCGCAGTCAAAAGTTCAGGGAATATGATTTTATATTTCGTTTTAATTAAATTCGATTAGTTTTAATTCGAGTTAATTAAGAGTGTAAAATGGGTTTTCTTATTCAATCCCTACTTTTTCCATTCAGTTTACGAACCAGTTTTCACATAATACATTTTGTAAGCGTGTCATTCCCTTTAGACAGGTTGTAACAACTACCATCAAAGTTGAATTGTAATGGATTTCATACAAGAATCTCCATTTATGTTTGATAAGTAATATTTTGCACGCTCTTCTTATCTTCAAAGTGCACCTGCATGTCGTGTAGTTACTGCAATGCTGAGGTTGAAACATGAAACAGCGTCAATATTTCAAATAAGTGCAAAAAGTTGTAGGCCAAGATTTATCTAATTTATCTCCGCCCGACGCTAAGGGATGATAAGATGAAGATTTTGTCGTCAATGACACGGCAATGGGGAAAACGCGAGGGAGCGAATAGCGGTCATTTGTTCCCTTGAGACTTTCCCCATCCATTCAGGAGAAAGTTTGTAGATCTCTAGCCTATCATCATCCACCTCAAAAAAGAAAGCAAAGGAGGGAGACTCCGCTGTTCTCGACTTTGTTCTAAACCTTCTGCTTTATAACGTCGGTCCCGATCGACCCACGCCTAGGCCGCATGTTCACTCCGTCTTTGAAAAATTGAAAGGGAAATTGAGTCCAGGAGTTCAATACAGTTCAGTACTTTCTGGAGAAAGTTTCAGTCGAGTGTCAAGGAAGGGAATGAGGCTATGCTATGCAAATCAACACACAACACGCGAACGAAAGTCCAATATGAAAATCCTCAAGATTCGAGTTCTAGAGTTAAGTTCCAACTCCCTCAGCCTCTGGTAAATTCTACAGAAAGACCAACGAAGTTTAGAATCCATTGAAACTGTAGTAACAGGAGACAAAAGGTCTTCTAAGAAAGGAAGGCACAAGCGTAATTATGATGATTGTATAATTGGGAACGTCATGACTAGTCTCTTTCATTTATTAGCAATTCTTCACATTAAAGATGGGCTCGTAAATCCACCCATGAAGAATGAAAACACGCGGTTCCAAAACCATATCCTCTGCTGCTGCAAAAAAAAAAGAAAAAATCTTGGTGTTTAATTAATGTTTATTGTTAGTCTCTGCGGTATTCCATTTTATCTCGTTTAACCACAAAATCGGGAAGAAATATGTTTGGTAAATATAAATGTAAAACAAAAAGGGAGCTTGTGATTAGAATTACTTTGCAAGCATTAGTAAAATGAGTGTCATAATTTTTGGGTGGTGGCGCTTGAGCCTTTTCTCAATTTAACTTGTTCCGTGGTTCAATGGCAGTGGGACTTTCTCCGCTTTCACTTTTTGCATATCCACTAAAGTATTTATACACTTTCCTTTTCTTCTTGGAGAACTTTCACACTCATTACACCCAAGGAAAGGTTTTGTATCAACCAAAATTAAGCTCCCTGGATCTCCATCTTGGTCCTTATGAGAAAACTTCAGGCAGCGACACTTTTCCCACTCTAAGAAATTACCCCAATTTATAATTAGTTTCTACCCTGTCCAAAAGAATCTCGCTCTTTCCTACACATTTTGCTACACATGACAAATTAGTAAAGCAGTTACAAGTTCAAGGCGTAAGAGAAAGCAGAATAATGGTCGACAACCACTTAAAAGTAATACAAACTGACAAAGCTTTGACGCCATTTCATCGTTTCTAAACTTCCAAGTTTTTTATATAATTTTTTTTAGTCACGTTTTAATATTTCAGAATAAAGGTTGCAGAAATTGACACGTTAGTGCGTTAATTGCAGGCTTCAGGTATTCACTTAAATATTTAAAACCATCATAGGTCAGTTAACGCTAAAATCTCATCAAAAATTTACATATAGGGTTCATTGATTCAAAATTCAAAAAGTCAAAATATTTCCATAAAATATTGATATCCTCATTCAGACTTGTCCTACTGGTAACTACGTTGGATCCTGGTAAAATATAGCTTTTGACATCTTTCCAACTGAGCGTACTGAGATTTACACATTTACATTGTAGGAGGTCGACGGCGGTTTACCTCTTAAAGTTATGAGATTACACTTTCTTCCTGTTCAGAATCGTTGCACAGTTGTCCCACGCAGCGCAAGATTGTACTGCGCAAAACGCCAAGATTGGCGACATTTTCCGCTCGGCGATGTTATGCAGACGATACCGTCTACTTTAACGATACACAAGTGAAAGTAGGAGGGGTGTCGGGCAATTTAGTTCTTAAACCGTCTCAGTTTACGGCGGCGGTGTTGTTCCCACTGAAGGAGCCTCAATCACACGCTTCCATTTATACCATTGATTGCTCGCAGCATTTCTCAAGTCGTGGGACATCCTCCATACTAATCGACGGCACTCCTGCTAGAATTCTTAATTGAGCTTGTTCCTGGATTTAAGAAAGACGGTTAGAGAGATAGACGAATTGAGTCCGTCGTCTAACTCAAGCCACCAATAGTTCCATTGGTTGAGACCCTGTCACAGAAGCCGTCGTACGAAATGCAAGATGCCATGGTTGTCACTGTTGGTAGACATTATTTACGTTCTTGATGGTAACGAGTGGTTGAATGAAGGGACTAAACACTGCTTGACCGGGTTCAACACCAAGACCAAGAGACATTGAGCACTTCAATGCCAATCCGAATCAGACCAAACGGGCTCACAGGTGCTGTTACGCTGGAATGTAGAGAATCAGGTCAAATTCGTTATTGAGCCACAACGTAGCACCGATTCTAAATAACAAATTAAATGTTTCTGGATTCCAGTTTAGTAGTATGCTCATCCCCGTTAAATTACATGAATGAATTCTGTGTAAAATTAAGTTCCTTGCTCTTCATCATATTTCATTTGGATTAATCCAATTTGTGGTGATGGGCTCTCGTATATTTGTGCTTTCCTTTTCAAAAGGAATTTCCTCTTTCTTCCGCAGTCGCAAGTGAGTAGCAGAACTTTGAAGTAGGAATGGAAATTCAAGAGAGAGTGAAAGCAACTTTCCCTTTAATAATCATCTCCTTCAGTTTGGGAAAATGCGGAGAGAGTGTCGTCTGTTCTCATTGTAATTCGACTCTCGGAATCTAAATCAATACGTCACAAGCTCAATCCCATAGCCCACTTGAGGTGACTAAACATTATTATCAGCACACCCGCCCACCAGTTGACATTCAAACGACGTTTCTACTGTCGTATAATACCTTGTAAAACCACCAGTCTTACACACGCGCTGTCGTCTTATTTCATTTGTCCAAATTTTAAGCTTTTGTGGGTAGAAAAATTCATTAGTTTTAGTGGGCGCTTCTTATGACTTATTCACGGCAGATGGGAAATGAAAATGTGAACCTCAGGCACATATGACTGTAACGCCAATGTTTTATTTTCCTTGGAAGTTCTGAAGAAAAGGGATATTTGAATGCATAGCTGGAGGGCGTTGAATCCAAAATTTTCATGGGATAAGTCAAGTGTTTGGACCCTGGAGACGAAGATGAAAGGACGTGGATCCCATGGCGGATGAGAGACAAGGTGACGAATAAACTTTCTGATGCTTCCAAAATCCTCATGTTTAGATTTCAGAATTGGATCTTTGATGAATAATTCCTCAAAGTTACCTCCAAAGGTGTTTTATTTATTTCTCCATTTCTTAATCCCAGGATGTCATGAATTAATCAAACGTTTCGATGGAAGTATAAAACAGACGGACGGTTCAAAATCTCCGTTCAGTACTTCCATCGGCAAGAATCACGTCAAGTCACCTACTGAAAAAAAAATTTAAAAGAAAGTTCGAACATTTTAATTACTGTACAAAATGTCTCATCTCTTGTCATTCCTGTTCGTTTTCCAACTGAGTCTGGTGCTAGCATTTGCCCAGGTAAAAACTAATCTGAAACTTTTCCTCAAAAACAAAAAAGTTGCAAAAGAAAGACTTCTGACGTCTTTGAAGTCGTATTTATGTCGACTTAAAACTTTGACGGATTTCGTGGTTTATGATTTAGTGCTTTGGAGCTAAAACTTTGGTTACTAATCATGTGTACTTTTTAGATTACTTTCACCCGTGAATGGGTAACGGGGAAAAGATCTTTGGCCAACAGGCGGGAGAACTGCGTCAGTTTTATGCCAACGATTGAATTCCTTGTCAACGTAAGAGAACAAAATCATTTCCGACACTGGAATTTTCAATTAATTATTTCACAGGTGGAAGAAATGCAGCGCCGTGACTGTGGGGGTTTGCTTAAAGTAGCGCCGCTGATGTCATCGTGGAAACCATCTTCTACCCACAGTGGTGACAAAGGCGACGAGACATTTGAACCCGCCAATTTCAATGTGAAGCCATGAAACCACGATGTCAAACCTTAGTTTATTCTTTCGCCGACAGGTGGTTTCGAGGATGCTTTTACAAATCGCTGCAACGGTGTTTATAGCCACAGTGTCATTACTTGAAATAAAGTTGACCACAACAAACGAGATTAGAGTCGTTTCATTGTCTACTTTTTCTAGAACAGAGATTTAATGTTCATCCGGAAGATGGCTTTGTGTTCAAACACTTCCCCCATGGACCGCAGCTTCATGGAGATGTGGCGAGCTTTTAGCACACATTCCCAAATTGAGGGTTGTCGGTATAAAAAATTCAGTTGAAAATCTCCAATCACCGACATCGTCTTCATGGAGCTCGTTCTCGAGTGTGTGTGGGTTGTTATGTTGGAAGTAAGAAAAAATTATTCGGTGGTGGTGGAATGCCATGGGAAAAGTGTCTTAACCAGGAGTTCCAAAAGTATAGACTCTGGAATCTACCCATTGTTTGATTGAAAGGGAGACCAAGACGATCACCTTTTAAGAAGGATGCAGGTGCCTTTGCAACAATGGAGTCAACAATAACCAGGTCTACAGAAGAAGGGGACATGGGATCACATCCAACACAGTCGAGGCCACCACCGGAATAGTTTAGGGACCCCTTAAATAACTATATAAGCTTACACATCAAATGGAGCATCACCGGAACATTAGGGTTCATCTTCAATACAAAAAATTCATCAAGGACTTCCATTTATTGCTTTAAATTAAACGCCTTTTGAGCAAATTTTCTTGGTTAAATTCATGCTTTAAGAGATATTCTCACAGTGCCCCACTAGGCAAGCGTCCTCCAATGTATTCTTATTATAAGTTCTATTAGTTCTCACTGGAGCTTAGAATTTCAGTTTACACAGGATAGGTCACATACCTCTGAATATGCCAAAAGAGGTCAACTAATTGACCCATGAGGGAAGAAAGCATTCATAATCCTATATGCAGGATTTAGTTACCGTAGTTTCCATTGTTGCTCTCCAACAATGGGATGGAGTGATTCAGTCATAACTCCAGAAAGAAAATAAACTCCACCTCATCCCTCCTTCAAAGCCTTGAATGTGGGAGATGATAAAGGGTGTGTAAACGGGTACCCTGAATTACCACCGTCAAATACAAATGGGGACGACGAAGCTGACCCTTGAAGCTATTCCATGTCGTTAGCCTCTCATCCCTTTAAATTCATACGTTGATATCCCCTTCTGATTGAGAAGCTGAACAGCGGATTTCATCATTCGAGCATAATTTCAAATGGCCGGGGAGTGGACGACTGTTCGCGTGTTTCCTGACATGTGCACCAATGGTGGTGTGGCAGATGGCTGTGTGCCTTATGCGCTTCTTCTGTCAAAATCCAACGTCGTCATAATTAGTTGTGTATAAGTACCCTGTCTGCCCTTGTACCGGAGTAAATGCACAAATAGGGCAACTAAAATGAAGAGCCAGGCAGGGACCCTTAAAGTCCCCTCAAGTGTTACCACGTGCTTCCTCCATTTCCACCTTGTAAACTCCGTTGGATGAGTTTCCTGTGTACGAAGGAAGTGTAGCACATTTAGCTATAGGACGACGACTTGGAGGCACGCACCCTGGCAACAATAAATGGCCTACGTACTACAACAATGACAGTTGTTGGACTTGGCTTTATGAATGGACTGGAGTTGCCTATTCTTCCTTTTCAGGGATAAAAGAATGCTAAAAGCCACACAACAGACAAAATATCCAGAATGGAATTCCACACTCTCTGTGTTATAAGCATATACTAAATGTTAGGCCGAGTTAAAGCAATGTCCCATATACGAAATGTCTCCGTTGTCCTCTTATAAAGCATTTGACACCCACACCATTTCGGATACTGCATGAACTCAACCTTGTGGGATTATGATCTCGTATGCACATTTTGCATTAAGCATATCGTGTGGTGGTAGGCGACACATCTGCGTGTGTCACCAGAAAGTGTGTCAATGTCAACAGATGGAGAAGAGGATGGCGACGACGACAATGCATTGATGATCACCAGGGTAAGTGGTGAGCAGCGGGAGTTTTTAACTCTTCTCCTCACGTGATTGATCTGAAGGAGATTGGCAGCTATAGACGAAGAAAAGTGTCAGCGACAGGAGGGCATTGAGGGCCAATAGACAGATTCAGGAAATATGTTGATTACTTCCACTCTAAGGACAGTTTCCGATACGGAATGAGAAGAAAAGGAAGTTGACTATGAATCCTTGGCTATGACCCCGGTGGAAATGGATCAAAATGGAAGTAGAGTAATGGCCAGAGGAAAACCACTCAAGGATCCACTTTCACGGATCCACTCAAATTACGCCCGCGTTTCACGGCGTCGTCCTTCTTCTTGGTTACGAGTTGACCAACACAACAACTTATTATTGATTTAATAAGGATTCCCTTTTGCTTGTAAATGACAACAACAGGCATCCTACACAGTTTCCGGTACGACGCATAAGTCAACCACGTGGGATTATGTGTGAGATGTGGGAGATTCGGATCTTTTCATCCGCCTGTCCATTTAGGCAAGTGACATGCCGAAGTTTAAGCAAGTGTGCCGCCGCGCTTACTTCTTGGGGTATTGATTTGGATTTGACGATGACGGGGTAAATGGTCTAGGAACGGATAAATTGGTCCCCTTTAAGAGGACTCTCTTCTGATTTTCTTTTGTTGATGGAATTTATCAGTTATGATCTTTCGTCCCCCCACTTCATACCTGGGGTCCATCCGCCATAAATCAGAGTCACTTTGGACCGAACTGAGGGGAAGGAGGAGATTCAGAAGTTTAGGTGAAGATGGTGATGGGAATTTTTGGAAGAGAGGCTGAGAATTCTGATTCCTCTTCTTCATGAATTGCATCTTCTTTACTATAACATCAAAAATGGACCCACACACAGTTCAATGCACTACATTTTGATGTTTGAAGATGCTCCCTATCATGCTAATTCATGCATTCTCAAATCTTTCTCTTGACATCTCCCCGCATCCTGTGTAATATAATAAGAAAACACCAAATTACTAATGGTGGGATTCCAAATGCTTGAGGCAAATTGGAGAGTTTAGCACCGGTGTAGAGCACAGTGAATTAAATGTGGATATCATGAGAAAACTCAGGTGAGATCTAATTATTGTGAAATCGTGAAACTTCCCAGCGCGTCCGTTTATTTTTGGTATACATAACTTTTTCAAACACTGCCGAGTGTAATAACCACGAGCGGAACTCCGCAACTCTGCGCATGACAAGGAGATTTGACTCTTGTCGTCACCCCATCATCACCAATACCCTTACAAATAGACAAAGGGGTTTTAAGTGGCATCACTAAATGAACTCATTTTCAGGAATTTTTCAATGAGCTGAGCTCATTGGCTGCTAGGTCCCTGGGTGAGAACAATGGGCACAACAGGTGAGTTCAGAATGATGGCGTAATGACCAGACGTACCCATGCATGCCGGTATGCAAATTAGGGGCAGGTAAATCAGGAAGAATGACGACGGAGGAGGAAACATTGACGGTGATTTAAATCCAGGGGAAAAGACAATATGATAATCGCAGAAGCACAGAGAGACCGGAGATTTTCATCACTTTGCTTTACGAGGTTCTATGTACAGCCTACGACATTCACACTCGACAACTGCTAAAGTAATATTCTAATTAAATTAGTTTTAAAAAAAAGTACATTTTAATGTTTCAAAGGAAGAAAGTGTACTAGCCATAGCTCAAAAGGTAGGTGATATGGACACTCAAGTGGAACAGTTGAGTGGCCTCAGACCGGAAGTCTATAATTAGCCGTTGCAAATCACATCACATGTATACTACTACTTTTAAAGCTCAAACTTTGCACAATTTATATGCGGACGCGAATCCATGATGGTTAAACTTTGTAACTGTCCCACACACCAGGGATTATAACAATGGTGAAAAAATTGTGACATGAATTATTTCATCCCAAGGGTCATTGACCCTATTCACCCTCTTACGACTTTACTGAGCATTTCATTTGATGTCAACAAAATTTGAAAAGCGGAAATAAAAACTTGATATGAAATTCAAAACATAACAGTCTCCGGCGCGGGGCGAAGAAAAAAGCAAGTGCTATCATCATCATTCCCTGTTAATCCAAGTGGATTAACGAAGTAGCAGAAAAACTAAAAATGACTTCCGTTTTTTCGCCTCTGAGACTACTCTCCAAAGCAGCGCTGTGTTTGTATTATTAAGAAAATGAAGGCGTGTGAAGAAGAAAGGGCAACGGATACTTTTCATTAGGATTTTTTCACTAGCGTTGTAGCCCTTACTACTTTACATCTTTGTAGTTTTTGGCCTGAAAGTGTATTAAGCGCATGGATCTTGTTCGCTTGGCTGGAATATCAAAAAAAGAAAAAGTCAAAACTTTTTCTCTGCCCAAAAACTTCGTTTTTTATTGAGATGAGAGGAGCAGAGGAGCTTGGGAGAAAGTGGAGAAAGTCATGAGTATGAAATGGGCGGTGGACTTGGAAGGAGAGCAAATGAGGAATTTGACAACGGAGAAAAGTCTTTCTTCTTTTTGGGCCGTGTGCTTTTAGTCCCACTTTCCCCGTCACATTGAGCTCCTTATGAAGGTAGAATTGGTAGCACTAGCAAAAACGTAATGTGCAACCCACCGCTACCACCACCACCGCCACTGTGCTTACTACACTTCACAGTCCTATCCGCCCGCCGCGTCCACACAAAAAATACACCGGGATCGATACTTTCTCTACCACCGTTGAGAAGAGGAAGGGGATCGATCCTCAGTTCTCGCATAACGGAAAACGGAGGCAAATATCCAAACCAACAACGTCCTCAACACGGACCCAACCAACATTGGAACCTCTCAACTTTCACCCCGCGTTGAGAAAGTCGGCCCAAGTTCAAAATCAACCGGCATTACTAGGCCGTAGGCCCATCCCTCATTATTATGGAACACCACCTTCCCTTGTACACACTTAAAAATCACTGCACTCCTCCCTATACTCAACATATGGCTTTCACCCTTGTTTTTTATTTAATTTTACCACGAACCTCTGCCCGGCATAAATGAAGCATAAAACGGGTCATTCCTGTTGATGACATAAGTTTTTTTCAGAGCGCCAATTTCCAAAGTTCATAAACCACATGGCTGTAAGGTTGAGGTGGTATCTACGACATAAAAGAGGAGCGTGTGGTATCTGTTTGTAGGACAGTAGTAAATAGTTCTGCTATGCTTCTTCACAGACAAAGGAGAAAGTGTGGAGAAAGTGAGGGACTTCCCTCTGCCTCTGTGGTGAAAGTGAGCAACTGAGGCTGGAGAGGATGAGGATTAAAGGAAGAAAGTTAAGGGGAGGAAAAGCGGGAAGTTTCTTGATTTCAGGGAAAAGACGCCTGCCACGCACACACATGGAAATCCATGTCAGAGACAAGAAGCTCACTTTCTCCCACAGCCACCAATAGCATTTGAGGCATATGGAATTTCCTATAAGGGCACACGGACTCCAAGCGCCCCAAAAGGACATTCACTATTCCCTTTCTCCGTGCTTTCACTCCATAAGCAACACGCTGATTTCCGTCCTCAGCGTCGCATGATTGATTATTCTATACAAAAAAAAACTCTCAAGGGGAAACGCGAATCCTCATCATCATCGTCGCTCCTCGCCGTCATTAGGACAACATGGAGGAAATCAGGTGTTTATGCTCATTCACCTCGAGTGGATTTTGATTTAACACACGTGCAGAGTCATTAAGTTCACACTCCAAAATCTTTAAGGGATGAAGGCCATTTGTGAATAGGCGGGAAAAAAGATTTCCCCAACTTTACCTATTTATCTTTAGCCTTATGCCTAGTATAAACCCAAGCTCTGTAGGAGCTATACAAGCAAGGAGTAAAAGCAATTCCCAATGACCAATGAGAGAATTGCGGATATCGTGAATAATGGAAGAGGCAAAGTTTGAGTTTGAGCGCGTGCGAAGACAAGAGTCTCCTTGCCCGACTATTTTTCTTGCAAATAACAAATAGCTCTGTGTCAACAGTTGAATTACCTTTTGTTTTACAAGATTATTTTATGACCCTGGAGCCCTTCTTCTCAGTTACTCTGAAAGAAGAAGGACTGGGAGGATATGGCGAAGACAGTTTGGATTCGGTCGTGGCTATGTGTGGTGAAAGCAACATGTTTCACTCCTTTCTCTCCGCTCTCTTCAACTATCGCATACTTACCAAACTTTTTTTTTCCTTTTCAAAGAGTCATCCCATCATCCTCTGTCTTTGAGATTCCAAGTTGTTCTTGGTATGGGGAATGAGGTGAGACGATTGAGGACCCCAAAAGTCCAGATTTGGAGTCTTCCCGCCCTAGTTTTCTTCAGAACATATACAGTGATATGGTCATTGAGTTTGGAGCAAGGGAGGGGATTCAGATAACATAAACATCCAGATGATTGACTCAGCCTTACACTTTCACTAGGCAAACAAGTCAAGAGGAGAAAATCCAATCCAAACTCCCTTCTCTCTTCTTCACAAAACTACCATTTGGACTTTCTCCCTACAGAGGAAAAAGGAGAGGATTTCCCGGGGATTAGACTCTCAATCCCACTCATTCCACTTTCACTCATCACGTGCATTCACACTCGACACCCTAAAGGGGTTAAGGACATATGCATAGAAACCCCAATTTCAGAAATTGACATCATTTGTGTAATAATCAAGAGGTATACACTACCTTACGAACACCTTGTCTAGCCAGAAATCAATCTCTCTCCAATTATTTTCTTACACTTAAATCTTAAACCCTTGCTCTAGCCTCAATTCTAACAAAGTTAACTTACAAAGAGACAATCAAAATAAACAACTTATTTCTGGAGTTATGACTTATATATCTCTGTAATAGTTGGAGTATGAAAAGCCTCTCTTTGTTCCGGCGTGTGTTTGGAGGATCTGTTCTTGAGCTACCTCAAACCGCAGGTGGGTAATCGGGCGAACACTAGACGGAAGTTTACAACAAAACTTGGCTCATCCACATTAGTTCAAAAGATGAATATCAAGATGATGCCGGTCGCCTTTTTAATTGGAAATACAAAACGCTACTACGTGCGGGGTCTAGAGAGCGTTTAGAGTGTCCCTATATTGCCCTTTCTCGCTACTCGCCGTGTGAGTCTGTTGCTCAGTTCCATGCCCCTTGTCACCGTTCACATTTCCCGACGAGTGTTTGAACTCTTACAGGGCAGGGATTGACATGTGCTCATCTCTCCTTTAGGCTAATGTCAACAGCACATCCCCTTGCGACATAATTCTCAATGCTCTTTCCGAATGATCCTCTTTGACATCATTAATCAGGACGCAAAACCCTTTCCATAATAATCCATTTGTGAATTAAAATGAGTGTGTAGAGGCGAGATTCTAAAATTAAAATTGGCTATTGGATGTAATGCTTCGTTATAATCCTCGTGGTGAGTATCATCTGAGGTATCATGAAGCTCCTGGTGCATCCTGCGGTTAGACCAACTTACTGCCCAGATTAATCTTCAAGTCCCTTTCAGAAGACCTTTTATTTTGTCTTGTTCATAAAGAGAAACTCTTTTCTGTTTGGCTTGCGGGCTTTTCAGGCCTCCGTTGAACAACATTACTACAGAACTTTGAGGTCACCGCATTTCCCGAGTTATCCTCTATATTACCACAGCTATACATCCATGTAGTCCTTCAAATTATACATTTGTATACCAAATTTAGTCATTCCTCACGTCAATAGTAGCTTCTCAAATGTCAATCAAACGGCATCAATCCAAATTATTTTATTTGAAACTTCCCGCTTTCCTGTCCTCCTCCATAGCTCTTTCTGATTGTCATCCTCAGAACTCGAAGAGAAAATATGCAATAAGAGATTCAAAGTGGTACCTCCACAAATCACGTCTTGGATTCGCATAAGAAGAAAGCGCAAGGGTTAGAAATTTCTGGAGGCGACTTGAGGAAAAGGCGCCGAAATCCTGGCGCCATGGTTAAAATCAATAGCATGATGAATCCATATGCCCCGCTAAATTTTGAATGTACTTTGACATGTCATGAAGTGACTGCTTAGTCGCTAGTGGATTAAAGCATTTGATACTCTCAAGGAAAAGAGAGAGAAGGGACTATGGCAGGTCTTTGCACCTCATGCCCTAATTAACTTCAACAATCACCAACAACAATGGGGATAGGACCACAGTGCCAAAAGATGAAATTTCTGTTGTTATAATTAGAATCAACTGTGAGACCTCCCTCAAGACGAAATCGCAAAATAAAGGAGGCGGTAAAGGGGGAGGATGATTAAGGGTAAACGTGACACAAATTTAAAGGATTCACAGTTACGTTCCCTTTACGATCATCATCAACTGATTGAGATTTAAATGGGGCCAGCGTCATCGTGATGATGATTAGTCGCAGGGAAGGAAAAATTTGTCGTTGATGAAAAGTGTAAGAGTGTAGTACGCATGCGTAAATGAACGAGGGAGCAATGACCTAAAGGAGTGGCGCTCCCTTTACATTTGTAATATGCCACTTAGATGTCCTTTATAGGAGCATAAGAGACTGATTTTTTAAATTTCTGAGGTTTTTGATATAACATGGACCCTATATGGGAATGTAAGTACCTTAAGAACCAAGTCTAAAGTTTCATGGAATTCATTGTTGGAGGACACAGTTGAACTTATTGAAAGGCCCTTGAGCCACAACAATGCGTCCATGTCTCCGCTGTGTAATATGCATGTGTGTGGCTCCTTTGCTGCTCATCTGCTCTATACACAGGATTTTACATTTGTTTCCCTGCGTGTCGGAGGCGTGGCACCCGGTCACGGTCCAAACCAAGGAATTCATTTGCAACAAAAAGAAAAAAATTGTGAATAATAATTAGTCGCTGGGGAAATTGTATAATTTGAACAAAGTCTCTGGGGGTAATTCAAAACCAAAGCGAATTTTTGAGGGTGACAAAATTAGACAAGTTTTGGCGTAACTCAATCCGGGATTTTGTGACATGACATGGAACAGAGATTAGAGGAAGGCACTGTATAGGAAATGCCGCTGCTGCAAACTTTTTTTTCCCTGTGTTTGCACTTATTGCTCTTTTGACAGGAGTGTTTAACCTTGTGCCTCTTGTTTTTACGCTTGTACTCACAAAGTCCTGCCTGCCTGCGACGACGAATAAATTTTTACCTTTTTAAGAGTCCAACATATTTCCAAGCCTCATGGAAAATTGGATGGAGTGAAGAGCCTAATTTTATGATCATCAAATCCACACCAGCTCCCATCATCATCAAGTTGACGACGAGATCTCTTGGCGTCCTGCTTATCAAGGTGACACTTGAAATCCACACATACAAACACACGAAGCTAGGAATGACGTCGCATTGTTCCATCAACAAGATGCAGTACAATTAAACGGATTATCCTCCTTCCGCATCATCATCGTCCTTCCTTTGAAGAGGAATGGAGGAAAGCGTTTATCGGAAGTGACTAAGCTTGTATGTAGTAAATAGTAGGGCAGCATGAAACAAAGAAAAGAGCCCAGGCCGGCCCTTCAATTCAGGTGCGGGTGTCGCTTTGGGTGTATTTTGTTGCTACTGGAACGTCTTGCCTCTCCACATGTGGCTCATCCATATCCGCCTGTCGAGCTCTCTTGGCCTGTGCGGTGGGCCCTGAAAGTGTGGATTTGGGAATAAAAATTCGGGCCAGGGGGAAACCCGGACCGGAGTCATTGGAGAGGTCTTTTGACATGATGACGGAGGAGGGGGTGCCCAAGATCAGGTTGGATCCCCTGCACCTAATAATTCCTCATCCATATACTACTCGGATAAGCTAGTAAGCGGCTAGAAAGAAATAAAAGTTTACGAGAAGGGGATTTTAGGCGACAGGGCCGAACTCTCAGTAGAGGGAATTATTCCACACACACCTTAATTGATCCCACTTCACACACTAAAAACACTCTCATCATCATCACTTATCGATCCAAATGTGTCCCAATGAGGTGAAATGCAGTCCACAGGTCGAAATAAAACCACACTACACCCATGGCCATATAAATACAGTTTCATGGTCGTTTGAATTAATTGGGCTATTCAAGTTAGCATAAAGAATATTAACATAAATGCATCTTTGAAAAACCAAGGGGTTAAAATTCAATCTCTTATGTCACTGCAGTTGAACAAAAATCAGACCCTAAGTCCTCGCAACATGGACTACTATGTTATGCGTTGGAGCAAAAGAACTAAAGTGGCGAAAGTGAAAGTCAAGTAGTCAAAGCTGGATACATGCAGCACATGCGCAAGAGTGTCCATAAATTGAAAACAGTTTGAGCTATGTATTGGAATGTTATGGATGTTAAAAAAGTAGTGTAGAATTTAGTAGATTAGTGTAGAACAATGTTAGAATAGTGTAGAATAGTGTAGAATACTTTGTTAGAATAGCAGTATAAGATATACCACTCTTTGCCCATTCTTTTTCAAGTAGAAAATGACATTTTCATAAGAAAAGAGTGAAAGGTTTGTTAAGTGTAAGACAAGTGTGTTATTTTGTTCGAAAATTTTCTCTATGGCGCACTTTTCGAGCGGTGAACTCAAAGTTTGCACAAGGAAACCCAGCCAAATAGTATAAGTATTAGTCTTTTGTTGCGCATGCGGGGATCTGAGATTGGGCTAAGAAAAAGCGGACGAATACCTTGTTCATTGTTCAAAGCGTTGTACATTCAGTTAGTATAAGTGTATTAGTTCCGGCCCTGTGGTAATTAGCATAGAATTTAGTTGTAGCAAGCACATATTTGGCTTAAAGTAAAGGACAGTTAGCGTACGGCCCTGATTTCCCGTAGTGTGATGCCGTAGTTTCTTTTTTTTTGTCGCGTATACGTTCTCCCTGCTCTCCTTCTGATCCCATACTTTCGATCCTCATCAGAATCCATTCTTCCTGTGCTTGAATTTGGCCTGAAAGTAGGAATAGGAAGATATAGGGAGGCCAGCAGGAAGGGGACGAGTACAGGATCCACTACTACTAGCCTAGCCCTGACTTACCTCTGTATGCCACCCATTCAACAACCCAGAATACCCACGGAAACTGTATTTGTATCCTGATGGTAGGGCCAGACGCTTGCTCTATTCATATACTCCCGCTGCCTTCTGACAGAGCTACTATGAGTGGAGACTAAGGGGCCGAGAGTTCTCTTACTCCCGTCCGATTAGAGGGAACTACAAAGTCGGTGGTTCTGACTGTCACTCTCCTTATTCCACGACGGGACTCAAGTGGGACGGACTGTAGGCCTATTGCTTAGGGAAAGTAACTCACTCTCGGGGCTTTTTAATCACGCGTTCAGCTTATAAACATTGTTTACATCCACACTAATACATAGGGACATTGCCAACTGGATCAGACAGATCTAGTCCAGCTTAGCAAAACAACTTGACCCTAACCGAGGGCTGTGAAAAGGTACTTAGCCTAATGACAAAAGGTGAAGGACCAAAGGGCATGTGCAGAGGCTAAGGGACCCTTTGCTCAATGAGATTAAAACTCCCTTCGTGACGATTCATTGAGGAAAACGTGAAAGTAAAACTATTTGGATCCATCCTTGGAATGCGTGGGATTTGAGGACGCTTCACTCTGAAAGACAATAGGAGATTTAAAATCAAGTTTTTTCATCAACGCCAAACATTTTGTCACAGGAGTTTGACGGCGATTACAACACGAGTTTTCCAGTACAGCGCCGATGTTTCACCCAACTCGTTTCATCTAACAAGGTACGCGATTATTTATTCTTAAATGAACAAGCACCTTTCATGAAGAGACTACAGAGCTAAAGGCTGTAAAAAGAGCGTTTTGGATATTTTAAAAAATAACAGAATACAACCCGGGTTGTAAAAGAATGTTTTGAAGGAGGCAGGCGCGCTTATGGATTTAAAAACCGACGGAAATGAAAGAGGCAGGCGCTGCTGCTGTTGCAAAACCATAAAGCCACAAGTTGGCCATAAACAGTTAATTTTCTGCATAACGTACGCTCAGGCAAAAGATAGGGCATTCAACAAAAATAGTAGTATAATAGTATAGTGCATAAGAGAGGGCAAACCGAAATCCGATAAACACCGATCCGGTATTCCCGCTACGTGATACTGAACAAATGTTCAAAATATGACATTCCTCCATCGACCCAGGGCGCACAGGTTATAGAAAAAACGGAATGTATCAAGTCGCGGAAGTTACAACTTATATACAGATTCTAATGGTCGTAGTGGGTGCCATTATTGGTTGATTTGAATCCTCCCACCCTTTCCAACATCCTCAGTTCATTGAGGTAGGGAGACAGGAATTAGACCTTTCCTTTCACTTTACAAGAGTGACGGGCGCGCGGCAGCCTGAGGCAGAGGGTTGGCTAATTTGATTGGAAATGACGATTACACCCCGATTAATTGTGTAAGATTATAAATGCATATTCATAATACTATTATTGTATTATTATAATCTTAAGAGCGCGTGTGCTGTTTGGCCCCTTCTTTAAGAGTTCATAAGTTTCCGCCTCGTCCATTTGTGGGGCATATACATTCACTTCTCCATTGTCTTCCTTCCTCCTTGTCACCAAGAAGGATGATAGACAGTTCACTACCCTTTTACCACTCGGGCTTTTTATTCCTTCGACCTACCTACGACTTAAAAGAAATATTATCTTACTTAGCCCTCTTCCTCTGCGCGATTTCATCCTCATAATCAAGAGAAATTCCAATCTTTATATTTAAGAGATCCAAACATCTCCAAAGATTTTAAGGCTCGTCTTTATATTCTTTTTAAAAGGACTCAACTCCTCCGACACGTTTGTTCCTTCGTTACTATCATCAGAACCAGAGTAAGTTTTTTTTCCTCCTGTGAGAATCCCAAACATGCAATATTTTAAAAGGGGAGAGTGAACACTAAGGTTGGGAAAAGGAAAATGAAAAAGTAGTGGTAGCACAGCGGAGTTGTAAAGTTTCCCATCTTTTTTGGATGAATAGAAATAGAATTCGGTGAGGAGATGGAAGAGAGCGAAGGATTTCGGGAGAGAGGAAGTTGGTTTTAGAAAATGAGAGCGCGGGAGCGGGAGAGATTCCCTTAAAAACTAAGGGAGAAAGAGGAAGGAGATTTGAAGGAAATAATAGCTAAACTTTTCTGAAATGGAAACTCCTTTTTAGCCAATTTGAGACAAAGAGGGATAAACTGGGACATGGGCATGCGCAATGTGAAATGAAAAGGTGGGAAAAGAGGGAGCGAAGGGGTTCGAACAAAGTTNATAGCTAAACTTTTCTGAAATGGAAACTCCTTTTTAGCCAATTTGAGACAAAGAGGGATAAACTGGGACATGGGCATGCGCAATGTGAAATGAAAAGGTGGGAAAAGAGGGAGCGAAGGGGTTCGAACAAAGTTCGACAACTTTGTTCGAATCCGGAGAACCTTTTTGCGTAGGCGCAAGAATACTCTCATGCCCTAGGCTTTGCAGCTAACCTTTAGGTTTATAACCTGCGCATGCGTATAATAACCAAACGAGGCTTCGCATGCGCATAGGCCTTAATCTAACAATATCTCACAACTCTAATTGAACTTAATGATGCTTTCGAACGCGTTTAGGTATCAACTTCACTAGTAATTAGATAAGCCTTTAGCCCCATTAAACAACAATAACATTGTTTGAACGTGTGTTTCCTTTTTAAGAAAAAAAAAAGTTTTGTTTCTCACTTTTTCTTGTGAAAACGAAAGCGGGGATTAGTGATGCATCTTTCGTGGTTTTCACTGCCGACGTCGCCTTCGACGTCTCTCCAGATTTTCAGCACATGGTTAATTTTACTTGATTGGCAAGTAGCCAAAAGGTTTGTTATAACCGGATGATACCCCCAATGCATCTTCATCTCCGTTTCTGCTGAGGCTGTTACACGTCTGTGTTGCAAAAGGCGGAGTGTGACGACGACGGAAGCGAAGGCAACTCAGACAATTAAATCAAGGGTGCTAACTACCCGATGTTATCAAGGATTGCCAATTGCCTCCAATTAATCCTCCATCCTTCATTCTAAAAATTCATGTCACACATCTTCCCATCCCGTCTCTCCTATCATCACTTAGTAATTTAACAAAAATCAAACTTGTTTCTTTAACACGGTGCTAACAAGCTTTACTACTGGTTACTTCTGATGTAATGCAGTAGTGGTAGTTTTTCTATGATTTAATTAAAACCTTGTGGTAGGTTACGTTCTCAACTTTTTCTGGAGGGTCTCATCAACCTGCATTAAATTCACTTGAGCTTTGCCTTCCTTGTAGTGGGTGTTCCACTCGAGTGGCTCTTACACCGTCATCATGCCGGGATTGATTTGATTAGTTTTTATGAATTGTAATCACTTTGACTCTTTGAGGAAAGGGAACTCTCCAATCATTCCTCGTCTATTGGTGCAACTGAATAAATGACGGGGTGATGCGTAACGTGGGAACTTTCTGTTCGTATTTTCCCTCGTTCCTCACCCCTTTCAAAATCTCTAAGGATAATTTGAAGCGGAAGGGAGACAGCGGAGTTACATTGTTCGAGACCTCCATGCTTGTGTATTGTAGCTTTCGTGTCCACATAACTGACGTCTTCACCAAGTTGACAGGTGTGGTGACACACCGTTGTTATTTTGGATCAACGGTGTTTTCTTTGTCATATCATTCCATTGTCGCCCCTTCCTTTTTGACCTTGTGGCTTCTCATGGATTTCTCAAGAGGCCGCCACCACAGCTCAATTCAAACGTCTGTAAATAAAGCGCGTTGACGAGAATGCAGGGAGACAAGGCTCCTCGTTGGTACTTCCTTTGTGGCCCCAGTGATCATCTGCTCCTCTTCAATCGTAAAAGCGGCGAGTGATGCCACCAACACCACCGGTACGACCGGAAGCAGCCGCCCAAGTTCAAAATCTTGCGGTTGTGTCAGGCAGACCGGGTGAACCTCAGCAAAGAGAATCAAATTACTCCTTTCAATTTTTACCTCTGCTACACACGCGTTATGGCTACAAGTCTTCCATCGTTTGCCGCTTGTTGGTGCGGCAACATTTGGTGCAATGAGCTTTGGTCTCCTTCCCTGTGTCTGTTAATGTATCCTTTTGGAAAAGACAGCAAGGTCATTGGCAGAGTATTTTCCTGAAGATAATAGACATTTTTTGTGTGTGTTAAAACCCTCTTGAAGTTCCTCTTGATTCTGTTGTGTTTGCGTTGAGGTGGTGGTGTGGTTGATGCTGCTGGATATCAAAAGCCAAGCTTAAACTTTGTGAAGATGATGGGGTGGATTCACTGCTTTTTACTCTATGCATGCACTCTCGCAGTCGATTTCAACATGACCAGAGAAACCAGTCACACCGTCGTCGTCGACGGTCGTCATTCCACTTATTATGTGAGCAGGGATCACCACTGCGTTTCCTATAGGGAGGAGGCCTCGAACTTACCTCGAAGGCAAATGCATATCTTAGGTGGACCCATTTTCATAAGAGAATTATGACAGAGCAGAACTCTATGACAGAAAAAGACTATGTTGCACTAATTCTAGGATCTGCATTCCAGGTCAGAGGTCATTTTTTCTAAGCAAGAAAAGAGTAAACATGTCACTGTCCATATGGAAAATTATGATTTGGTTGACAGGGCGTGTCACTTGTGAAGTGATTAAGGAGGACGGGTTTCTTTTCACACCTTGTTTCCTCACAATTTCATCCGTTTGGAGTGACATTTGTAGAACCAATGACCTGAGTACCAATGAATGGGAATGACCGATCGGTGTCAACTTGAACAACTCATAAAGTGCATTGCTATATACTCCCATATAGAAAGTGTCAAAGATCCATTTCAAAAATCCATTTAGGAATCATCTGCATTTTCTAGAGGGTTAATGGCAAGTGATAAGTCAATTCACTTGAACAAGCTTCAACAACACGACTTTAGCTCCCCTTCATGAGTCGTCACTTACGCAAATTTTTGATCCACAAAAAATAAATTGAGTGTGTATACATTTGCGCAAAATCACTCTCCTTCATCTCTGCTTCACTTTCTATTTATTTCATAATGATAAGGGATCAATGAACTCCAGATTTGAAATGTACCGTTTGCCTGCACGCAGACGCATAGGATTTCTAGGGCATAAATCATGTGAAGCCTGTCAAGCCAAAGAAGCGGAGCTTTTCGGACCACTTTGTCACATGGGCGAAGGAGCTTTCCGTGTGGATTTCATTTAGTGAACGAGGTCCTTGGGAAATGGTGGAGATCAAGTCGTCCTATCCTTATGCAGAAGTTTGCATTATTTCTGTTTGCGTTGTTGATAATCCTTGAGAAAATTGAAGTGGACGAGTGAATAGGTAGCAGAGCATTAAGTTTCGTCTGTTGTGTAGGAATATAAAGGCACAAATTCATCACAAGAAGATCTTCAGAGCAGATGAAATGGCATTATATATTACACGACTAGACACAGAATGCAGTACATAACCAAGCTGCAAACTTGTGCAAAATTTTGATCGAAGACTGTGAGTCACTTTTAGTTCAAAGGATTTGACTCACACCCCCTCATATCATCGTCCCATAACACGCTTTACTTCCCGTCTTACTTAGCCGCATTGAATATTGAATCATCATGTTACGCACGCTTTAAAACGTATCGAAATTAACTGACTAATCGCTCAGAACACTATCAATAACCCCAGAGCCCTAGACTATAGTCTTTTACGCAATAATTCCTCACTCCAAAATTGTCAAGTTGACATATCGCCCTATTAAATCCTATGTTTACAAATAGGGTTTCGATTTATTGGCACAGTGGAAATACACACTACAGCGTGGATCTATGCTGACGAGATACCCGCTATGAATCACACATTCTACCGCTTATAACACACGGCTCCTGTGGGATTAAAGATTTTTGCCAAGTTGCCAAGCATCTCTAACCTGTAGCTTATAGCAAGCGCCCTTCATTGCCAAGGGCGCACGTCCTTTTTAGTTTTACCCTATGTTTTGCTTACCACAGAGTTGAACAAGAGCTATGAATCTATATGTTAGGATTATAAATTGTGATGTGTTACCGTTTGACACAATACACATAGCATTATTGTAGAGATGTGAATTGAAACTGAGAGTTATGTTACGACCCTTTGGTTATTATTAGATGGGGACGATAGGCCCATCATCCTCTTCTGTTTAATGTATCGCATGCGGGCATAAGCCTTCCATAGGGGAGAAAGGAGCGCGCCACTTTTTCTGGCGCTGTGGAGAAAGTAGCTTTCACTCCCATTCTCCTCCTTCCTCAGTTCCGTGTTCTGAATCCATAAGAGGCAGTGGAGTGGCTCTGATTATGGATTCTTTTATAATAGCTACCCACTCCTATCTAATACTTTTGGTATAACTAACTACAGGTGTGCTAACAATGCCCTCCTCATCCGGTAGATTCAATAATGGGAAAGTGTAGAGCCGGAACATTAAGGAGGGGGAAGGGTAGGTGAAAGTAAAACAACCTTCTTCCAATAAATCTCCTTACACTCCCGTCTTTTAATCCAATCCACTTAAATCTAATTACGGGAGTTGGATCATCACCACGTGACTGACACCATTGGAACTTTTACAATTAAGACACTACTTGCTTCCTTCATGATCCTCCATTTAGCCTTTCAAAAGAACAACCGCCTTTCAACAAATGTCCAAAAAGAAGGGATTAGGTTCCAACTTCTTGTTTGTTTTTCTGATGTCACTCTTATGATGACAAGAAAGCCTCAACTTTGGGTCACACCGAGTCAGCAACAGCATGATACAAGCTTTGCCCTTGAATAAATGTACACACATATTACAGAAAGAAATTAGTTAATGCGTCCTCGGTAATCTTGGGTCTTCATCAACATCACACTTTGAAACTGACACTAATTTAGAAAAGAAAATAAAAGGGAGCCTTGAACCTTTGTTCATTGTGTAATTCTAATCTTTCCTTAATTACAGCATAATAGGCCATTTGGAGTGTTCTAGATTTGTCCTACAGCTTTTGTTTAAAAAGAATGTATTACATGGAGTAATTATAAAGAAAAAATCTATGCTGAAGCATCTTAGCTGTTGAGATTTCTAATTTTCTTGAATGGATTCGTTGCACTTGTCACAAGCAGGGAGTCAAGGGGGATTTATGTCTTGATAGCTTTAAATTTTCCTTGGCCGATTATCTCAAGTGTTGCGCTTTTGGAGTTGTACGGTTTAGTCTTAAGATTTTTTAGTAAAGAGATCATCACATGGAGTCACTTTACTTTGACAAGATAAAAACAGAAATAAGTCACTCACTCCCATTTGTCGTCGTCCATTCCGGAACTTAAAGAAAACTCCCATGTCAGCAGATTTTCAAGTCTTCCCACACCCATGTTGAAAAAGGAGTGAAAAGAAAAAAATTAAAGCTCGGAGGTGAAAGTTGTAAAATTGGAACTTATATTCTAAAGCGGTTTTTAGTGATAAGATTAGAACGAACGAGAAGGTTTTTGGCACGTCGCCCTGGATCTGCTGGAGATTCAGAGAGATTGGGCTAAAGGGGGGACCAAGGGGGGAACTCTATACGCTCACTTCACAAGTAGAATTTGTAGGTTCGGACTTGTTTGCCCACTTGACATTTTGGGGTTTAGTGCGGTCACATCAAAGTAATCATTGGTCAAATTAAACAAAATTAAACAAGACGTGCGGACTGTTGATGGGATTCACAAGCATGAATCACAACATTTTTCCAAAAAGTTTCCCCTTTTATATCGCATTATTGAGCTTTTCTTTTTGTTTTTTCCGCCATGTTTTTAGGTTTTTTTTCCAGGAATATGTATTGAGGGAAGACGGCTTGAGTGGCTTTTTTCTCATTGGCTGGAACTGACGTTGATCTCTCGGTATATAGTATTTTTGGTAGAAACTTTTTGTGAATTGGGTTTCCGAAGTTTGAGATAGCGGAGTAATTAATTAGAAAGTTTTAAAAATAATCGACTGCCGGCGAAGCATTTTAAAGGCAAGAGATTCCAAATCCATTGCTGAAGCTTCAAGGCTTGGGGTTCAAAGTGGAGAGTGACATTTTGAAATCCATGAAAAGACACTTCGCATCCATCTTCCTTTTCTTTGTCTTTGACGATGATGTGAATCCAAAGGGGAGTTTGCAACCGAAGAAATTTTACCGACAGTTTTTGAGTGTGACTTGTATAATTACGTATACGCTGTATTCACACAGAAAAAGTTATTTACAGCGTCGGAAGTTAGTGTGAGCAGATGAGCCTTCTTCGCTGGTTTTCTTTGGCATCCATTCCTTCAAAAAAGTTTTGAATTTTTGCACTCCCTGTAAGAGTGTGTGGCATCAACAGCAAATATTTTTTGGGAGAAAAAGAAAAAAAAGAAAATACCTAAAAATTATACGGGCATGCAAGTCTATTTGCCAGATTTCAGGTTTGTGATCGATAGACATGGGCGATGAGCTTGTGAACCACACGAATGATGACGATGACTCCGCTTGCCTCCTTGGCCCAAAGTTTCCTGTCAAAAATAAGCGAATTCAAGAGCCAAAAGTTTTCGTCTCAGAAGACCAATCACTTGAACGACTCCATCATCCTTAAGATTATGTAGGCCACCTGACAATCCTAAACTCGGCAGGGGCATTTAAATTTTAGCGGTGGCGGCGGTGCTCGTCCATCTTCTAGTCGGAACGTACACCACTTTAAAAAGTGTTAAAGTGCGAATATTTAAAAAGGGCGGTGATGAGAGGTTAAAATTTCATCATCACCAGCAGTTCAAATTGAAGTCGTTGAAGTGTGTTTGAGTCCGTTTGCCAACTCGGTGGTTGGTTGGATTTTATTAAAATAATTTGAAACATGAATAATATTTGGAGAGAAGGGAATGATGGAGGGATGGAAGGGAGATTCAACTTTGTGCATTTTCCACTCGAGAGTCGCTTGGGCTCCTTCCTTTCCCGTGTGGTGAGATCGATTATTTGTAAATAGTAATTCAGACGGTTAAACGATATGAAGAAGAAGAAGCAGGACCGGTTTGGCTTTAAATTCCCACAAGTTCCCTTCACCAGGAGTCGTGAGGAACGTAATTTAGGACGCCTGGCGTCCATTTAGGCAGTACACACTAGCAAAGCAAAAGCAACAACAGAAATTCATACTTTGATTATAACCAGATTCATCATATTATTTCCTAAATGAACCTTGCCGAGAAAACGCGCGCCTCACCGTTTTATGAAGGCTGGGGGAGGGAAGGTTTGGAAAAAGGCAGTGAATTATGGCCCCAGTGGGGCAGCGTGAGAATACGAGGGGGAACGCTTGAACTTTGGTCGAAAGCCTTTAGCCCGTGTGGGCCTCTGTTGAACCTTGGGAGTACGAGGAGCAGTTCGCGTGCTTTCTATTTACACCATAACTATATGATTGATCTTGTATTCTTTTTGACACATTTTAGGGATGTGCACCTCCTCTGTCAAACTAAGGGACCGTTGGCCGTTTTTGGATGCTGCGATGAGCTCTCCTTGTTTGGGGTAAATGATCGATAATACGGAATCAATAGGCTCCTCCTGGACCACTGCGGAGTCTTTTTGGTACGGGACTTAAACCAACCCCGGCGTCACCCTGATTTCCCTGACAGAGAGAGCAGGAAATACACACAAATATCAGAGGGACACAAAGCCAGAACCTCATTGACGGGGACAAAGGAGAGTGAAAGTTTGGAACTGTTGCGGAGGGGACGAAAGGAAGGGAAGCGACATTGAGACTTAAATGCAAGTGCGACAGTGGCTCATCACTTGACTCAATGGAGGACTTCACTAGTCGCCCTGATGATGAGTCAAGGAGGGAAGCTCAACCCCAAATGCCTTCCGAGAACCGAGAAACAGTAGAGGGGAAACGGATCTCGAGTCCGGAGAATCAGTTTGTAAAATCCGGAGAGACGCTGCCGACGTCGACGACGACGGTGGAGGGAGACGCTTCCAGTAATTACTCATCTGACAGAAGCGAGACGAGCAAGGAGGGAACGCTGGATCCTACTACGACGACCCTACTTCCACTCCCTACCAGCAGCCCAGAGGAAGACCCCGCCACAATGACACCACCAGCCCAATTAGCCAATGAAAATGAAACAGCCAATCAGGAAATGCCAACGTGCCCCGCCGCCTCCTCGGAAATCCAAATCCAAGCTGAAGAGCCAACTGAAGAGCTAACTCAAGCTGAGGAAATCAGCGACCCAATTCAATCACAGTTGGCCAATCACAAGCTTCCCAAGGAAGACGAAGAATGTGAAAGTATTCAAGAACTTATGAATGAGGAAGACTCTGCTGCCAAGAAGATGCTGCCATCTGTCGCTCAGTCAGAATCAAATAAGCCCAAGTCATTACAAGTCCTGAACTTTCATACGACCGAGCGTAATAGTAAAGTTGATGAAGTTAGGCTACCGCCACCGGGGATATTTGAACCGTCAGGACTGGACGGTGAGATAGTCATGCACTTAAGTTCAACTGCTGATCGACATCAGCGAGCCGTAACTACTCCATCTCCACCACCGTTTGAGCCCTTGTCACCCCCTGGGTCAAGAGCTAGCGACTGCGCCGTAGAGCAGCAGAATACCTCTTCGTCAACTTTTGGGAACGGTCTTTTGGCTGATGAAGAAACAACTTCATCGTCCTCATTGCCCAATGACCTCATCGCCCTGTCAGAGGATATCGGTGACGCCTGCGCAGACGAGTGTCGAGATCTCAATGGAGAAGAGCCGAAGGCAGGTTTCAGCGGACGCCAATCCTCACCACCATTCCCACAACTGTCTGGCAGGTCTCACTCTCCGCTACTTCCAAATCGGAGCCTCTTGAAGCGACGTGCTGAAGGGAGCAGCGGAAGTACGACAAGAGCAACGGAAGATGCCTCTCCACCCCCGAAGAAGAAGCGGTCGATCACTTTTGACGGCGTGACTGTGTTCTACTTTCCACGCGCTCAAGGCTTTACATGTGTTCCCTCACAGGTAAGAAGATGGGAAAAAGACGCTTCACTTTCTCTACTGCTTTTTTATTTCAATCCTATTTCCGCCCCTCTTGCCATCTCATGAGGAGCAAGGTCTTAAGGAGCTTAGCCTTTTCTTTTCCCGGTTTGAATCCTCCCGCTTCACTTCTGCCTCTTGGTTTATCACCGTCACTTAACCGGGAAGCTACAATCCGGTCAACGTGCTTTCACGCCAATTTGAATTGAAGACGTCAAGAATCACCACCACCTCCGCCTTCTATTATTCCCCTAGCATATTATATTTTGAAACAAAGGCTTTTAAAACAGGTGTAAATAATTGTACGCGAGGAAGTATAAAGGGAAAGCTGGAAATCAAATCAGGAATTCATTTGAGTCCTTTGGAAGTGTGTGTGTGTGACTCTAGAGACGTCAGAAAAGGCTCCTATCTCCGCCTCTGCGAGACTTTTAGTTTTCCCTACAGTTGCAGAACTTTCACCCACGCAAAAAGGTGAACTCGAAATAGAATAGAGAGAGCATGGAGTGCTCAATATTCCGGAATCATGCAAAGAGAAGGTGACGTGAAGCCTTATTTCACGACATGTACAACAAGGATTTGATACCCGAAATAAAATTATGGTGCCGAATTATAACCATCATTTTGTCCCTTGGCGCTCCCAAGTACTCATCCTAATGGCCACGATATTTTCTCAATAAGTTGGATTATGATGATTATTTCAAACCCAAGACTGCGGACTTTGTGGTTTGGGACGAAGAACTGTTCAACTGATGCAGGAGGAGGATGATGATAGAAGTAGTTGGACTTGTACGCTTTTCCAGCTACACAGGAGAGAAAGTTTTTAGCTTCTTTCCCATTTGGGGATCAATACTTTGGAGGCGAGTACATGCATACGACCCCACTCCTTCCACCGCCCCTGTTTTGAAAGAACGCATGCCACCACGACCAGAACAAAAACCCCTACGGCATAATTTCAACGGGTCAACAACGCCCGCTCCCTCCGAGTTTTCAAACAGCCAGAAAGCTAAGCTTAGGACTTTATTGGGCGACGGCGGTTTACGTCGTGTGGTGGTTTTTAGTTGACACATTTCCTCGCCGGGTTTGAACTTTGGCGCTCTCCGTTCATTCTTCTTATTAACCTTTTCCCCTCCTCTCTCATTCTCCTCTCCTCGGAACGGAAGTTTCCTCACAGGATTTTGTGGAGAAAAGTGAAAGCGAGGAGAAAGTTGTCTTCTTTTTCCTTCTATTACATGATCTCCATTCTCTTTTCCTTTTTTCTTTTTTGTCTCCGAATCCCAATTTCCACTTACACAAAAACTAAGAAAGAGGAAGAGAAATTTTTTTCCTTTTGGTTAAAAAACTACAGTTCGAGAGACGATGGTGATGCGATGCAGAGGCTTTATAATATTATACAAAAATCGATTCCGTCGTTTTTTCTTCTAGTACTGACTTTGGTTTTGTCCTTTTGTGTGTATGTGTAGGGTGGCTCAACACTCGGGATGGCTCCACAACACACGTTCTCTCGCCAATTTACTTTGGCAGAACATGCTGCCGAGCAGCGTCGAATTCACAAGCAGATGCTTCTTCGTCTCCGACAGGAGCAACAGCAACAACAGGCAATGCTGCAACAGTCTAATGGAACTGCCGTTGCAAATGCAGCGGTGGCACAACAGTCGGCGGACTTGGAAGATGACCTTACACCTTTGCTCCTGACGTCATCTACAAACTCAAGTGACGAGGAGGAGAGCCATGACGAAGAGGAAAGCGACTCGGATCTTGACATGGACCTGGACAATTACTACTTTCTCCAACCAGTGCCAACCCGCCAGCGAAGGATTCTCTTGAGAGAGGCAGGGGTACGGAAAATTGACTCACTGGAGAAGGATGAATGCCGTGACATTCGAACGTCGAGAGAATTCTGTGGGTGCTCCTGCAAGTCATACTGTGATCCAGACTCATGCTCTTGTGCTCAGGCGGGCATCAAGTGTCAGGTGAGGAATGGCACGACAGGGTCATCATCATGTCACAGGAGCGGGTTATAATTTTTCCCTACCTGTTTTTTTCATGACAGGTGGATCGCCTCAGTTTCCCTTGCGGTTGTACCCGGGACGGTTGCGGGAATCAAAATGGACGAGTTGAGTTCAATCCCATTCGAGTACGAACTCATTTTATCCACACGCTCATGCGGATCGAGCTCGAGAAAAAGAGCGAGCAGGTGGGTTCTAACAGTTCATCATAAATTAACCTCACATTCCCGATTAATTGAGTCGGGAATCAAAGGGAGTGAATAAGAAATCAATAAAGCATGAGCACACGCATCACGTGGAAAATTTTGTTTTCAAAGGCTAATACTCCAAAACTCTCGATTAAAATGTCGGCTAAGCGATGGAGTCCCTACGGTCGTCTAAGGGCGGAAATTGGTGCAACGTACATCCTTAACAAACTTTCTAGCGGGAATGTTTGTTGGAGCAGTGTGTAGTTAATGAATGTGAATTGAGATTTATGGCGAAGGAGGTTTTCCTTGTGGCTCTGGAGTTCAACAGCACAAGATGGATAGAATTCTAGGACGACGGAAGTAGATCTTCGAGCAAACGAAAGTTACGAATGTCAGCGTAAAAGTAAAGTCAAGGTGACACGGGTCTCTTAACCTTTCTACAGTTTACACACATTGACTGCCTGGAATTTAGTACATTCCCACCATTCCTGTCTCCAAATTAAATAGTAACCGTTTGTTCTTTTCCTTTTCTCATTTAGAATGGACACCTCCATTTGAGTCACTCCATGATGCTCCCACTGGCCCAGCGTCATTCACCAGCACAGCAACACCACGCAATCAATTCAAATCTCGCCGCCCTCAACAGTATGAGCAACATGTACAACAACGCATCTACTGCGCATAGTCAGAACGCTCTCCAGCAGCAACAACAGCAGCAACTCAAGCCCATGTGCACCTTGCAACAGCAGCAACAACAATCTCATCACCAAATGTCTCACCATTGGAATGTCTCAATGACCCAGTCACCAGCAGTGGCGCAGGCGTACTTTAAACCCGACACTCAGACGCATCCGATGTCCAACGGAGTTCACAATAACAACAATACCATCCAAACGCAAGGCTACAAGTACAACAACGCCCCACTCCTCCGTGACATCTCATTCAATGCAACGATGGAATTGGAGTCGTGTGTCAATGCTGGGAACTACACTAACGTTCATTACGACAACCACCGGCTGGACATGAGTAACGGCGACGTTGTCCCGAGTTCTCAAGTTCTATTCCATTCAAATGGAACGTCGGTGGTAAGTCAGAGTAATGCAACTGAACTTCCTATTCGAGAAGACTCACTTGACCTCTACTCAACCTTCCGTGACGACTCCTACTCTGAGACGAGTGATGATTTCTCCAATGAGAGCGGGGACAATCGATTTTCTCAATCTGGGAATCCATCCTCCAGCATGAATCTCCCGCCAATACAACAACCTCATAGTAATAACAATGGCGGAGCGAGCAATGGAATGGAATACGGAGGAGCTCACACAACGGTCGCAGCTTATTATACTGAGCACAAGAGTCCGCCTGCGCAGGCCTATCACATGATGGGCCACGCCAATGCCTACCACTCTGTCTATTCCCATGCGTCAGGAGTTGCTGTCACCACAGTCTCAAATGGGGTCTACCCTTCCACTGAACATGCGCATGCTCACCAGTACAACAACAACGAGCCCTACACAAATGGGTGCAGTGGATACCACCCTGTCACAACGGTCTCACACACTCCACTCTGTACAAACTACGCCAACGGTCTTCTGCCACATGCTCCCGCCCCAACTCGACTTCCAATTGGCATCACCTTGGAAGATGCGCTTCCACGCAACGATCCCCAATCACCACACTCCATTTGTGGCGGTGTTACGAATGTCACGAATTTACTCGAGCCCCTGCCCACTTCCTACACAGACTTGAGTCTGACTTCCTACACGAAATTAGAGCCATTTTCCGAGTTGCTCCAGAATGGAGTGACAAATGGGCTTTCGGCTTGCAAGGAATCATCCTACGCAGGCGCTTTGCAGCAAGATGAAGAGGACCTTGGTCCAAAAGACGGAACAAGCAGCGAAGCTGAAACGGAAACGAGCAGCAGCAGATCCTCAGAGGATGAAACGCTGACAGACAATTTTGGCGAAATCATTAAGAAGAGTATGGTGGAAACAGTCTCTGCCTAATAGGAAAAATCCAAAGTGGCCATAACATTGAAATATCGAATGGTGCATTTCTTTCCTTAAAACTAAGTTTATAGAGAAGAATAATCAGTTAAATAATGTGTCTTAAGAACCGAGTATGGATGTTGAGGGGATGTGTTAATTGCATTATTAATTATAGAGTTACACAACATTCAAACACAGGACCCAAATGACATTTTTCACAGTTCAAACGTATAAATCAAGTTAACTTTAAATTATTGTTATACACATTCAGTATTAATAACTCTCATTTCAATAGAAAAATCCAAAACAAGGAAAGTGTCTTTCAAGCATTTGGATAACAAAAGGACAAGTGTGAAATGTGGATCACTTTTCGTATCTCCCTTTAAAAACCAACTCCGCCATTACTCCAGAGAGTTTTGACGAAGCTGGTAATTAGCACTTTTGCAATTGTGTAACAATTCTTGAGGATCATGTATTTGCGGGACTCAAAAATGTTGTCGTCTTAACGTTTTACCTTTTATAAGAACACCGTAGGGCAGCAGTGCTTGACGCATTAACGAAGAATTTCACACATTACAGCCAAATCCATAATCGCTTTCACCGCCTAACTTTAAAACTATGAAAATGGAAGCTAAGAAAAAAGGAATATCTCGCCAAGTAGCAATATTATGTATAGGAAGCAATAGGAGCAGCAGCTACGCGCTTGTTCCCCGTCTGTAGACTTGACAGTCTACAAAATGGTGCAATTAATTTGTAACTCCGTAGCCTCTCAGATTTAATAGAAGTAAATTATATGCTTCCTCTGTGTAATGTAAAAAGAATGCAATTCACAAAGTCATGTGTTTATTTGGATACGTGCGTTAATAAGTAATAGATTGTGAATGTACTAAATGGCTAAAATATGCACTCAAACTCAAAGGTATTCTGGAGAATGGGCGCGCACGGTGTTTTATAACACGTCTTTTAATGGAGTCCAAATCGCGTCATTTTAATATGGATTAGGATTGCAGTACAAAAAAGAATTGCAAGGCCATCAAACTAAACTTGAAATTAGCTTTAAGAATAGACTAAAAATTGTACTAGAAACTGCGACGAATGTTGTGAACACGGCAGAATAGCAAGTGTATACTGGATCTGTGTAACACAATTTCGGTAGAATAACCGGAAAATGCGCCATTGTTAACCGGCCATGCCAGAGTTGAGCTAAATTGGTTAAAATACTAGATAAAAATTAAAATCGAAAAGTGCACGTAACGTATTGTGTAAAATCTAAGACACGTTGTCGTTGAATTTGCCAATCTTTTCATAATGCCTTGCGTACTTAACTCGCGGCCACTCCTGCGGAGTGCTCCCAGAAATTAAAACTAAACTGCGCCTAATCATATAAAATGATCTTGATTTCACTTTAGATTTTAGTTTAAAGTATATGAGCCTAAATATATGGAAACGCGCATTCATCGATTATGTTTTAGTGAGGCATTTTTATCTGCTTCCAAAGCAGGCTTCCTGTAGACGTGGCTGCGTCTAGCAAATAATATATGTCCAATGTAATAAGCTTACTGTTAGTTGTGAATGTTTGTGAAGCTTTAATTAGATGCATTTTTTCAAAAAGATCATCTTTAGAGAGTTTAATTATTTTAGAATTTCATGTACTTTAGCCTTAGATTGATAGATTATAAACGTTTCCTAGAAAACGATTCCCTGTGCCCAATCTTTTGTGTAGAATTTAGTGTCATAAATATTCATTTAGGTTTAGCTAAGTATAGAGTCAGAACATTTGTCTTCAAGTTTGGAATAGAAGAGCCTAATAATTAACGAAACTAATTTTAACGAAAGGGATTCCAATTTACCTGAATCACTGAATGACATGACATGGAATCATGAAGAGTTCGAACGAGGGGTCATCCAATGGTCAAACAAATTGTGTAATTGTTACAAAAGGAGAAATGTCCGCATATAAGACAGATCTTCAAACTTAGCCTAAAAGACATCTCCAATTCAAAATAAAAATTGAAATTACAAAATCGGTTTTCATCCGCTGTGAATTTTTTTTTCAAAAGTGATTCCTAAATATAAATATTTCAATGCCCAGGATCGCCGAGAAGTTTTCTTTGTTCAAACTAAAAAAAAAACCAGGAATTATAGCTTGATTTTTTTCACAGGAAATGCGAAATTTTTCGGAGATTTCGGCAGACATTTTTATATTTCAAAGTTTCCCGCAAATCCTCAATTTTTTTCTCAAATTGGATCATCCCTTCAAAACAAATTTTTTGGAGCTCAAACTCAAATTTTTTTTGAGTTGACACTCCACAGCCCAAAGAAAAACAGAACAGCAAATTCACTGCAAACTCTCTCATTTCAATTACTAATTGACTTTGATCCCATTTGGGTCAAACTAACCTTAAATTGAGGCCATTTATCTATAGCTACAGGAGTGTCAAAGGTCATTCACCATTGAAAGTGAAGGTAAGAATAAGGAATGGTGAAAACCCAGCATTCAGCATAACACCCATCTGACTTGAGTTGTTTTAATAGCATCTTAATGTTCCGCGTAACTCTCAAAACTCGTGTAAATCGTGTAAAGTTAAATCCCAGAATTAATGAATAATGAGTTA
>VNWY01000383.1:0-47997 GCA_009869845.1 Pseudachorutes palmiensis
ATTGGCAGAGAAGAGAAACGCACGACGCTCCAACTGAGAAATAACCAATTAATCCCAGATCCAAAACTTGTACAATAAATTAATTAGTAAAATCGAATTTGGATTTTGGAGTAAAGGAACAAGGAAAGAGCCAGTTTAATTTTAACTTTAACCAATTAGAACCAATGAATGAGAAATGTGTAAATTCCTATTTAAATTTTAGTATTTTGGAACTTACATAACGAATCTGAAGTATGGTGTTTTTGAAGGGATTTGGATGCAGCATTATTTCTTGGAAGCGATGACAGTGGCTGCAGCATCTTTCAAGTCGCTGAGCTTGAGTTCCCCATCCTGGCAGTGCATGAGATCCGCATTGACCTCGTAAGCGAATCTGGCTCGGTGCTTGGCACTTGTAATCTTCGCATCCAACTTTTCCTTCTCAGCACCTTCCGGGAAAGCTGAAAAAGTAAACTTAAATTACATACTGACTGCTAGTTGATTAAGGTGAAGATTGAACTTACACTTGCGGACGAGTGTCAGAAGTGAGCGTGGAATAGCATTCCTCCGACGATTCTTTGCTTCCGGTGATCCTAGTGGCCGGTTAGGAATGAGATTTGCACAGTTGACCACAGCCTTGACAAGTTCAGAGTATTCACTGTCAACCGTCTTGTACCCTTGGATAGCCTTGATGAGGTAAGACGGAAGTTTGGAACCCCTGTGATCATGGTAGGCCAAAATGATCCCATCACTTGAGCCCTTCACTTCCTTCAGCCACTCCAGAAGATCGTTCAGGGCTGAAAAGATGCTCTTTGAGAACAACGGCTTCTTGTTTCGGATGTGACGAAGGACTCGGAACTTTCTGCAAATGGTAAAAACCAAGTATTAAATCAAGCTATAATTTTTACACTATCGTTTAGTTCCGTAACTTACCCAAAGTCAACTGAGATCCTGATGCCATGAGAAGAAGTCGGGTTGATTCCACAATTCGGCATGACATACTGGGCAAATTCTTTGGCACCAGGGCCATAGGCAGCAAGGTTGCAAATCTCATCATCCTCTTGCTTCCCAGTCAGGTCCATCGCAAAGGTCACGACCTTGTAGTTTCCATCAGGGATTGAAAGCACAAGCTCCGCATCCTCGTAGCTACGCTCGATGATCTTCTTTCCAGGCTAAAATTATTACAAGAAAAAAGAAATTAGAAACTATAGAGTGCCAAGGTTGTATTTGACAATTTTTGTCGAATTTGTCGAATCATGAGGATTTCTTTTTTACCTTTGTAGGTGTAGGCTTTTGAACCTTGACCTCAGGAGTTGATTTGGCCTTCTCATCAACGACGCAATCCGAAGCAGCCATGACTCTGAGATTACAAAAGGAGTTTTAAATATACACAGAATACAGATTTAGTTAGTTAATTAATTTGAATTGGACAAACCTTGTTGGTATCAAAGGATAATTGATTCTTTTTGATGAAAATGAAACACAAAGGAAGAGCAGAAAAATGAGTAGCGAACTGAAGGTCAGTCTGACGGGAAGTGAGAGCACGGGACTCTTTTCTGCGCTCTCCTTCAGGCTTTCTTTGTCTTGGCAGATGCGCAGTTGGAAGGTTATTTCAAGGTCATTGACCTAAAGGTTTTATTCACCACACAAAATACGCCACAGGCAATAAAAGTCTAGACTTTGGGGTCAGTGACCTTTTGGTAAATGATATTATTATTAATGACTTTCAATGGCACAATTTAATTTAATTGACAAATACTTTCAGGTATAATCAGACATTAATTTTCTATTTAAACGCTACGTACGACATTGATTGAGTCTTCATTGTCTGGAAATTGATAATGGCCCTTTAACACTGATTTTGACCATCGTTCTTTTATCATTTCTGATGCGAGTTCAGCTACTGCTTGGACAGTGACATGGTTGACTGACAAATGTCGGATTTGGAGCACAGAAGCATCTACAACACGAAGGCCATCGATCCCAAGTACTCTGTGGAACATTTTAAGTTAATTTTAGACATATTGACCTTTTCAGATACCATCAACAGACCTCAGTTCCGAGTCGACGACAGCCTCTGGGTCAGAGCGGTCCTTCCCTATTGGGGCAGTGGCTGAATACTTGTAGGCAGTAAGGGTCAAATGTCTTGCATAGCATTCGTAGTAAGAATCGCTTTTGAACTTGAATTTTTCACATCCTGGCAGTGGGATTGACAGCAGCGATGCATTCATGGCTTGGAAGCCCTTCGTCTCCTCTACCAGTTTTACTGAGAATTTGATCGCTGGAAGAAACGGAAGTTTGATAGGAAGAAATTAATTTTGAAGACTCAAAGTATACCTTCTAGTAGGATCGCCATGTCCCTAGGGTTTTGGAGATACTTGGGATCTAGTAGAGGTTGATCAAAGGGGTTTTTGCTTTTCAGTCGAAGCGTCCCAGTCCCTACGACCCTGTTGAGGGTCACCATTTGTAGAAAAGAGTCACGGCCTTTGGCCTTTCCGAAATAATTCTCGAGTATATGGGGTTTGATTCCGAATGCGGAACGAAGTAGTTGACGATAGCGCTCGTCCATTGACCAAGCTAGGAAGTAAGCGTGCATGTCAGGTAGAGCATTTTCTTCTTTCTTTGCGTAAGAACTGGTAATAGTAAATGTCGCTTCGCTCCTTGAGCACTGGATGGGACCAGTCCCAGTTGCCACCCAATCGCTTAAAGTTCGGGTATTCAAGTCCCGCTCGGTGAGGAAGCTAGTCCCGTTTGCTGACACAAAAGGACCAACAAGAGCTCCATACTTGTCTTGCAGGATGTTCCCTACGGGGCTATCCACCACCAGTCTAATCTAAATCCAAAAACATTAGACCTTTGCAACTGCTAGAGACAAAATGTATCACCCCAAGATCTTTGAGATGCTTCTTCGGTCCAATCCCAGACAGCATGAGTAGCTTAGCTGATTGAATTGACCCCGCACTCAAGATGACTTCATTCCTCGCATTGATTTTCAAATGTTGGCCATATTGGTACAATTCCACTCCATAAGCTCTTCTCTTCACTTTGTCAATCAACACTTTTGTCAACCGTTGCGTACTTTAAAACTGTAAGAGACTTCCGAGTATCCATGATTTCCTGGAGATACCCATGATACGAACTCCACCTTCTTCCATTCTTCGTGTAGAAATCCATCGGGGCAAATCCTATTTACAATCCTTTTAAAAATTGAATTTGATGGATCTTTTAAAATTCAATTTGTCACCATCGGTCACAGGGCCGTAGGGATTTGGATCTCGAATCTTGTACCCAAGTTCTTCCCCTGATTTCACAAACTGGACAGCGACTGGATGCATGTAGGACTTTTCAATTGACAGTCTGCCACCTTTCCCATGTGAAAAACCTGATTAGAGAGAGAAAACTGAAGGTAAAGTAAATGACCGGGATCAATTTTTTTAAATTTCTCACCGTCGTCGAAGTATCCATTGTAGTCTTCAAGCGACCGATAAATCCTGCAATTTAGATCAAATTAGATCATCATAATTTGATAATAAATCCTATTTTAGTAATTACTTTAGTAAATTGGCCATCTTCCATCGTGGGTTTTGTGTACTGTTGGCTATGGTGTCAAAACCTTGAACATTCCCACGGAGGTAAATGAGTCCATTGATGCTACTTGAGCCACCAAGGCCTTTCCCAGCTGGCCAAAGATTGGCCTGGAAAAGGTGATAAAATCCTTAATTATCAAAATAACACGTTCTAAAAAGCAGCATTCATCAATTAAAATGGAAAGCCCTAATTCCAGCTATACTTGCAATTAATGGTGTGAAATTGTGGAGAACTAATGGATTGTTTATTTGGAAAAAAACGTTGACTTGCGTCACTGATTGGAATTTACCAAACTTCCCTTACATTGTTGACGATCCCAAATGACGATGCTTTCTGAGGGACTGTTTTGTACTTCCAGTCAATTGGATCTCGTCCATGGAGAACTGGAAATGATTCATATGTCATACACTTTGGCCCATATTTTAGTATATTTATTACCATAGGTCATCACTGGCACTTGTTGGAATGGGTTAGGAGTCCCACCTTTGGAATTTTAAACTTGGATTGAACATTGAATACTGGATTTCATTTTCATGGGGAATTTACCTGCTTCGATTAGCAGAACGTTGTGGGATTCGGACAATCTGTTGGCCACGACGGCTCCAGCACTTCCTCCGCCCACTGAAAAATAACAATTCAAAAGGCGTGGTTTGAAAATAACGAAAGCTAAACTGCATCGTATTGATGAAAAGTTTTGAATCGAATCAAGGTGAACAAGGTCTTTGGAAGATGACTAACGACAGGATGTGTGCTACTATAATTTCTTTTCCTTCCAGTCCTAATTGAAGAAATTTTGAATAATTTGAGGTAATAACGTAGCCTAACCTTGGGCAAATTGGCTTGTAATAATTTGTTAATTGCGATTCACATAAGCAGGCGCGTGCGGCGTGGGCAAATAATCAAAGTTCACTTTGGCAAAAAGGGGTAATTGTCAATTTTTTTAGCATTTGAGGAAGTTCTCGGCAGAGAATCTCAGGATACCCCAATAGCGACATAAATGGCGACATAAATGGCGACATAAATGGCGACATAAATGGCCACCAAGTGGGAAATTTTGAATTGAATTTACCTACGATGAAATCAAATTGAGCATTTTCTAGTAGATTCCTCCCCCTCCTTGAGCGCATTTGATCCGATCCTGCTTCCATCATGCTCCAGGCGTAGAAAACAGGGGTCAAGAACTCGATTCCAATTAGCAACATTTGAGCCAATGCTGTCAGTTGGACAGGAGATCCTCCTGTGCCGAATCCATTGTTGATCAAACTCCCTGCAGGGTCCATTGGTCACCGTGTTGTCAAGTAGCTGTGAAATACTGAAGCATGAAGCACTTCAATGTCAACTCCTGGGTTCCTTGATTTAGACTGAGGACATAAGCTGGTAGTTCCAGCGGATATGAATGGACGAAAGACGTGACCCGAATCCAGCCTCAATGAACTCCTTTGGATGCCGTCACCACATCCTCCGTCCCACAGTCGACGTCATTCCATAACCAAAACAACTCGAAGCAAATCCTCAAGAACCAACCCATTATGGATTTATTATTAATGGAAGCTCATGGGATCTCCCCGAGGTGCGTACCCAGAGACCAAACCCTCAAGAATAAACAACACGTGGGAAGTTAATCCTGTGCAGGTGTTTTAATGAGGTTTCAACTTTAGTATAATAAGGTGCTGCCAGAGATTTGGCTCGGGTTTGGAATTAGACACGTCACGACCCCGGCCATTGTTCCCTAAGGTTAGTTACAAACAGGATGTGGTGGTGGTGGTATGAAGGTGACTGCGAGGTCGTTATTGGAAGTCTGAAACACGGTGCTGACTGGAAGTAAGATGGATAATCCCTACCTGAAAATCAACTTCTCAAGGCAGACAGGTCTGCGGGTCATCGTAACTTATGCTCTCATGACCATCCTTTCGGAAATTATGATTGAGCACAACATTCAACATGTTTTGGACATTTTACAGAAAAAATGGTTGTTGACGCTAAGAATTTGATGCAAAGCGATCCAGTTTTAGAATGATTTGCAAAATTCGAGACTAAAATGTCGTGCAAATGAAATATTTTACCTTCAATTTGTAATAACAATGTGTCTAGTAGCTTATGTAGTGCACTCAAATATCTTTACTTTCTGATTTCTACTTTTCCAGTTTATTCCATTTATGAATTACGACACTAAACGTTTGCTAATGGCACATTACTACTTCTACTGGAGGTTATTGAGTTCAAGGAAGCATATTATTTCAGTACACATACGCATTAACCATAAATTACCGATAAAAACAAGTAACAAAGGGCCGAGACTGAGCGTCTTTATCGAATAATGGCGTTCTCATGGTCAAATGTGTCGCTGTCATTCCTCCTCCAGGATCTAATGATGAAGCGCGATGCTAATTCTGCCATTCCTTGAATGGAAACATGGTTGACTGACAAATGTCGGACTTGGAGGACAGATGCGTCCACAACACGGAGTCCCTTGACACCTAAAACCCTACAGAAAGACACATTTAAAACCCACTGACATCAATCAATTTACTCGCATTTACCTCAATTCTGGATCTACTACTGCCTCTGGATCTGTTCTGTCCCGACCAATGGGGGCGGTGGCAGAATACTTGTAAGCAGTGACTGTGACATGCCGAGCGAGGCATTCGTAATACTTGTCTGACTTGAATTCATGGGATTCACATCCAGGAAATGGGACTGGGAGGAGCTTCGCGTCGATTTGTCTGAAAGCAGTTGTGTTTTCTACAACGTTCACAGCAAAACGAATCCCTTCCACTAGGGCTTCGACATCCCGTGGGTGCTGGAGATATTTTGGGTCTAGCAGTGGCTGGGCGAAGGGGTCAATACTTCTCAATTTCAATGTCCCAGTACCAAAAACTTTGTTCAGCGACACCTACACAAGGGACAGAGTTAGAAATGGAGCCTTTGCGGAGTGTTAAAATGCGAACCATTTGGAAGAACGAATCCCTTCCCTTGACCCTTCCATAGTAGCGCCTGGAGGCTGAGCGTTCCAAGTTGAATGTAGTTGCCATATCGTTTTCATATCTCTCATCCACTGACCAGGCCAGGAAGTAGGAATGGAGGTCTGGGAATCCACGGTAGCCATCTTTCTTGGCAAAGGAACTGCTCCAAGTGTAGGTTGCTTCGGACCGTGAGCACTGGAGTGGCCCAGTCCCACTCATCACCCACTGGAGAAAACTCTGGACATTGATGTCACGCTCACGGAGGAAGCTTGAGCCTGGAGATGACACGAAAGGACCAACTAGGAAAATGATTCAAGGAAACTAGAGTTAATTCGACTCATTTCTATCAATTTTAAAATGAATCTAGCCGGCGGTTGCATACCGAATGCTCCATATTTATCTTGAAGGTGAGCTCCCACTGGCGAGTCCACCTTGACTTGTATCTGTGTCACAAACATTTGATGAAAAACTGAATTAAATGCACAAGTGTAGCTAAGGATTTACCCCAAGTTTCTCTAGATCCCTTTTTGGTCCGATTCCTGAAAGCATCAGAAGCTTCGCTGATTGGATGGAACCAGCACTCAGAATGACTTCCTTGTTAGCGTATGCTTTCCGTATGACTCCATTTTGGAAGTATTCTACGCCATAAGCACGGTTCTGTTTGTCCACCAACACTTTCGTCACCGTTGCGTACTTTCGAATGGTCAGTCTGGAGCGAGTGTCAACGACATCGCGCAAATAGCCATCGTAAGCGGACCAACGCCGACCATTTTTCAAGTAAAAATCCATAGGAGCGAACCCTAAAATCAAAGGTTGCATTTTCTGTTTCCACTGTTGGGTTGAATGTTAATTTGCTAGTGACCAACCGTCTGTGATTGGTCCATTGGTATTGGGGTCTCTTATCTTGTACCCGAGTTCCTCAGCAGCCTTAAGAAGCTGGACAGAACATGGATGAAGATGGGATTTCTCAATTGACAAAGGTCCACCCTTCCCATGGATTTCTGGATCTCCAAAATAGCCGTCATAGTCTTCCATTTCTTTGAAAATCCGAAGCATATTGTCCATACTCCAGTCTCCATTTCCGGTCATATTGGCCACAGTATCGAATCCCTGGACATTTCCACGGAAGTAAATCATCCCGTTGATGTTACTAGAACCACCGAGTCCCCTTCCAGCAGGCCAAAAGCTCACCTGCAAAGACATCATAAGAAGCAACAATCAAAGGATGCTCATTGTTTATTTTATTGCTAGACGCACATTATTCCTGAGCCCGAAGCAAGCTGCTTTCTGAGGAACTGTTCTCCATTTCCAATCTACGGCTCCAATCCCATGGAGGAAGTAGGTCATCAGTGGAATCCGGAGCATCGGATGTGGCGTCCCACCTGCTTCCAGGAGCAGTACTCGATGTGACTCTGATAGTCTACTAGTCACAACAGAGCCTGCAGACCCGGAACCAACTGGAGGTAACAAAACAAATTAAACCTCATCGAAAACATTCCAGTTTTGGAATGAGACCAAAGACTTTTCTGTTCCAGAAAATCAAGGTCTGAATTCCTGTCTGACTGGAACCAAAATCTCCAGTTTCCAGTTTAACGTGAAAGCGTAGATTCCCTCATTAGTTTGATTAATCCAATTAGTCATGAGAGTCATGGCCTTCGTAATCCACACACCCATTATGACAAATCCTTTTTGCAGACTAGGAAGACAAAGACGCTGGAATTCCTCAAGTGTAAGCACTAGATCAGAATTCCAGCTTACATCATTGTTGCTCAATCCAAAATGGACAAGGCGTTGATTTTTTGGCCTCTTGAGAGGATTATCACGGAAGCTTCTCAGACCACCAGAAACAAAAACATTCTTTATTTACATACTTTATTTTCTCCATAAAAAGTATAAGCCAAAGGTACTTTGTTTTACAAGAAACCAGTTTTTATTTTTACGGCACAGATCACAGCAGACCTGTTTTGACGCTGTTGAGGTAGTGCCGTCTTTTACTATAATTTAATCGAACGAGAGCGTTACATGGGTCGCCCATTTAATATTGCCACTGCCATTGTCATCAAAAAGAGGATAATGGACACGCTAGATGATTTCAATTGCCAGATTTAATTACCTGCTTTGCGGTGTCAGGCCGAATTGGCCATTGACATGCACCAATTGGCACGCTCAAAACTCTAAATGAATGCCCTTACCAACAATGAAATCGAAAGGTTGGGCTTGGAGGTCATCAAAACGTCCAGCCATTCTCTCCCTACTCGAGTCCCAGTTGATCCAGGAATAGAGAATAGGAGCAATGAACTCGACCCCGATGATTATGATTTGAGCCAGGGCTGTCAACTGGAGGTTTCCAGTGGCTAAAGCCAAGCTTGCTGGAAGTCCACTCAAGTCCGACATCTTGGAAACTACACAGTCTGTCTGTGTCTAATCAAGAAGTCTCTGAACTCTGAATTGGAACTACTGAGCTTCATCTTGGGAGCATCGTCAATTTAAGGCTCCAACCAATCCTGCTTGGCTACTCCAGGAAGCCCCATATTCCTGTCCAGAGGAGGTTGCTGTAACAAAAGCCTATAAACACTCTCCGTGAAACAGGATTGGAGGAAAACTTGAGGAAGCTTGAGGATTTTTGTGCTTCCACTGGAAACCGGTTGACCAAGCTAACTGGGGAAGTAAGTAAAGTCAACGCAGTGGCCCTTCTTCTGTCGTACTGACTTGAGCAGCAAAGTCATCCATTGTTAGCCTAATTCCCAATTCCTTTGCACCTTATTTGCCATTACGTCGGGGGAGACGAGTTACTTCATTTTACGGAAGTAACGTAACAATAAGCTGAAAAGCACCTTAGAACAAATGCAATAAAACTGAGGCATGACGACCCTTGTCAGTTCCTCTAAACGCATCAACTACAAAACGCCGGCGACATGCTACAATAACACACGAAATGACTTCCAACATCCAACATTACAATGATTAAAATCAATTGTACCCTTTTTACCAGGGTGTGGACCCACAGACCCATCTTGGAAATACTAAAACTGACCTTGGCCTTTTTCCCCCAAAGGAACAGACATTATGATGACGATTCGCTTTTGATTTATTCACTTTCGATTTTGGATTTGGCATAATTCGTTTTACATTCACCGTTATAACAAACGAATTTGCCAAATTCGTGCTAATTTTTACGCCTTGTGGCTCAGGTGCGGTTCCCATTGATAACCTGTACCTTTACGCGTTCATTTTGACAATGTGTGCGTCTCGTCTTAAAATGGAAGAGATGATGACTGTGGTAAGTTGGTGACCTTTGCCACCTCCGCGTGGACTGTCAACGTCTGTCGCAATAAACAACATTCTCCCCAATTGGATTTGGACTCGTTTGAACCCCAAAGGGTCAAGGACTCCAATAATTCATCAATTTGATACCTTTAAAACTAATTTTGAAGTAATTGCACGCCAAATTGAACATCTTTTGCGGCTTCCAAAACACCCATAATTAAAACAAAACAAAATCCCATAATTTCTTCAACTTTGTGATGATTTGCGTGTTTTGGTCAATAAATTGGCAATTAGGTCAAACTAAAAGGTAGTGGAAGCACAAAGCGGACACGAATTGTCATTTTGGATACCCGAAAACAATTAGTTCATACGTGTTGGGTAGTTTTGCTAAAAGTCATTCATTTTGCTCTATTTAGATTTTTGCGAAATCTCCTCTGGGTCTGGGGTATTTCCCATTTTTTCTTTAGAAGATTAAACGTAAGGTAGGGGAGAGTAGGTCAGTGAGTAGTCCATTACAGGTCAATTTGCCACTGACTCTTCTCATGACCTTCAAGGAAACGCCTTCAAAAATTATGAAATACACCAAACGGCGACGCTCATCTCGATGACTCTAAAGACTTGAATTATTGGAAGCATAAAGAGAGCATTATTGTGCCAAAAAACAGCGTTTAAGAATGGAAATGTGGATCATGCAGTGGTCAACTTTGACCTTACTAACCTCTCAAAATTCTACGACAGCCAGCAATTGGCACATTCTTCCTCACAGCGCACAGACCCAAATTACCTTGTGTAACATGTCTCATTTTTTCCGGCATTTTTTCTCGGATTTTTTTGAGCGGCATCTTGGTTCTCCTGCCTGACTGTCAGTGATTTCTACACCAAGTCTTTTTTATTTTATTTTTAATTGTTGACCCTTTGACCCTTGAGTGGTGGCTTCCTTTCATCCCATTGATTTTTGTATCCCCCTGGGTATGTCATTTACCCCTAGACAATGGCACTTGATTGACCAATCCAAAGGAGAAAAGGTCAATGTCAACGTCAGGGGTGATCGTAGATTCAGTGTTGTCCACCAAGTACTCGTCCCTTGTCCTCCTGGCCGGTCACCGTACAGGGCCACTTCCTGGACACAGTATTGGAAAAGAACTAGATTCTCATTCCTAATTATAGCCATTGCTATCCTTGGCATCTGCTTCCTTTGTCGCATCTACCATCAACACGTTAGGCAACTTCGATTCCACGGGTACTTGGCTCAGGTAAACAGTAACAACTGGCTCAATTAATTGCTACCCAATTTTGGCATCTTAATTGATTTCCTTTTGTTGATGATAGGTACAAGATTTGAACCAGAAATTAACAAATCTTCAAATTCATATTCAACGAACGCAGCAATTGTAAGCAAAGCTAACACAACGAATTCCAAACACTCCTGCGGCTCAACGGCGCTTCACCAATTATTTGAGCTTCCTATATTCCAAGTGGATTTAAGCTGTAATTATTACGTAGTTCAGGATTTTTTATTTATATTTTGTTTGCAGGTGGCGATATTGAACAAAGATGGAGACGTTTGAGACCGAGGGGTATAAGTTGCTAATCTCCGATATATCCGAAGCGGTCAAGTCCCAGGACGGAAAAGTATACTTGGTCACGTTGACTGCAGCTGATTTGAAGAACGCCGACGGTGTTAAGACTCCCAAAGCAAAGTCTCGTGGGAAGAAGATTACCCTCCGAGTTAGCATGGTGTGGATTCAAGGAACCGTCACCAGTGTCACCGGAGGGGCCAATGCCCGAACTCTCGTTGTCTCTGATGGACACGGGGAAGCAAGAATAGAAGGTTATGACACCATTCCTGGAGGAGATCATCCTGAAATTCGACCAGGTAAAACGCCGTTAAAATTAAAACCTCCAAGTATTGTATATGAGAAATTGATTGTTGTAGTTTGATTGTTGTGTGTGTAAACATAGGGACATATGTTGGGATCCTTGGTCAAATAGCTGAGGTGTCACCCACGGTGTCAGTGAAGGCATTCAAGGTCATGTGCCTCAAAGACGAAAGTCTACTGGAGTCCATTTGGGAAGAGGAAGTGAAGGACTTGAAGGCTTTCCTTCTTGGACTCATCAAGCCACAAGCATAAACTTATTATAGCCAACACAATTAATTTTTTAATTTTTCAGCTTCATTTTGTCACCCAAACTACCCAAACTGGAACCATTAAAAGTCCATTGACCTTGTCATGGATTTTTAGCATTGATTTGAGATGTAGCTTCTGGCGCCCCACATGTGGGGCGCCCGCGAGTTTTGCGGTGAACAGCTGCAATCTGTCAACAGAATTTTTGTTAGTTTTTACCAGAATTAATTTATTACTTTTTACTAGCTTAAATCAAAGAAAAGGGAATGTGGCTCCATGTCATGGCCAGTGTCATCCTCCTCTACTCGGGGATCCTGGCAGATGACTTTGAAGAGGTGAAATACGGGGTCAAGTATGCATCTAATTGTGAAGGTAATGTAATCTCTTATACAAGGTACATTTCACTAACTGACTTGTAAACTGGTCCAGTGTGTAAAATACTAACGATGGAACTGGAAGCGAAGCTGGAGGAGACTGCAAAACTGGGGGGTTTACTGGAAACAGGGTACAATCTGGACCAGCGTCTCAAGCAACGGAAAGAATACAAGAACAGTCAGCTTCGTCTAATCGAGTCCATGGAATCAGTTTGCAGTGGAATTCTCCAGTACAATCTCCACAAGGAACGGAAAGACAGCACTCGGTTTGCCAAAGGTCAAAGCCAAACTTTCTCAACGCTTCATGGCCTCGTGTAAGCTCAATCGTACAATACGTAATCCAATGCTACAGGCTTATACTGGCAACCTAAACCCAATTTTAGTGCCAAAGGAGTAAAGGTTGATCTCGGGATTCCATACGAAATGTGGGACAAGCCTTCAGCGGAAGTGACCCAACTCAAGAGCCAGTGCGAGGAGATGCTGGAGAAGCATGAATCCGATATCGAAGACTGGTACGAAGAACGACAAGGAGAGGTCTCACTCCAGGAATACTTGTGTAAAAATGTTGTGCTCAAACACGAAGATGCTTCCTGTCTGCTGGAACGCCTGGACGCTTCTGCCGTTCCCACGACTCCAAAGATAACGGTCAAACCTGAGCTCTGAAATACTCCATGTTGGTCATCCAAACTTCTACTTCCGGTTAGCGACCTATACTTTTTAGAACAATGATTTTTTTAGGGGAAGACTTGTTTATCATTTTACTTTTCTTTGTGTTTTACACATTTTGTCTAACTACCGATAAAGTCCCATCCCTTGATACCATTTTATACCTCAACAATTGAACATTAGAGGTATTTAGAGTCAATGAACGAATTAACGATTAAATCACCAGAGAAAGCCACGACTTCCAACGTAATAAAATAAACAACAGATATGATCCAGTGGAGTCTTTTCTCCCTCTGGAAGGAAACCCCAACAATATTCGTATAAGGTTGGAGTTAATGTGCCGTCATAAGTATAATATTAATTGGAAAGGAGTGAGTTAATTTAATTAGAATAATAATAGCGTATCAATATATTGAGATAGCTCGATCTCCTGATAGTTTTGAAGGGAGAACGTGACTGAATGACTTAAAAAATTTCTACATTTTACGGATCTTTGTGCTCTCTGTGACTGATGCGTTTTTTCGAAAGGATAAAACAAAAAGGTCCTCGGCAGAACTTTTTAGAGATGAGTCTAGATTGGAAGAAGACAAAAGTAAGGATAAATTGACCTCACTATAAAATCCACATACACAAGTCTAGTTTTGTTAAGTAGGGGTAGGGGGTTTTAAAGCTGCTCTGGTAATCGTATTAAGTAGCTCAATGGTTAAATTACTCTAAGAGGTTACACAATAATAATTGGAAATAAGAGGGAGGCCCGTGTGGCTAGGGAAGGAAGGAAGTGTGTGTGAGTTAATTTAGACAGAGGGACATGTGTGTGTGTGAGATTGAACAGGGTCATTCGGTCAGATGTGTGAAATGCGAGTTCTGGACATGAAGCGTGGCAGGTGGCAAAAAGACAAAGAGACGGGGCAATAATCACTTTGATGGCTCCAGCAGATGGATTTATCAGTGACGATTATAGCTGAAATGATTTTTCCAGGAGTGACTCATACCATCTCGTTTTCATTCTCATCGGCATCTGGCCCTTCTGGAATTTCAACAGGTCCAACAACAACAATGGTGCTATTTCCTTTCACCGGAGTGGTCGGGCATCCTGGAGAAAAAAAAGACGTAAAACCAATGAAAAAAACCAATTGCCAATGTCCGACTCACCGTGAAACTTACCCAAGTCACCGCTATCTGAAGATTCAGTGAATTCAGGAGTGAATTCTTCTGTCCACGTCGTCGGAGTGTCTGAATTTGTTCGATCCGTTGCTGGCGGTGATCTCGGTCCTCTGTTTCCAAGGCCAGAACTCACTCCTGACGTCGTGCTTGAAGAAGCGACGCTTAAGCTAGAGCGAAATGTCCTTGTCTCCACGTACACATCCGAGGCTGAAATGGTTTCAGGCTCTGAAGATTGTTGATTGAATGAACTGCTCTGTCCAGATGAGACTGGACGACGAGACGATGAGGAATTGCTGAGATTCCAGGAGTTCCGAATAACGCTTTTTTCAGTCTCCTGAAAAGGGTGCTGTTGCTGATACTGCTTGGGATTTATACTGCTAAGGGCGAAGGGGGTCAGGGGCTCGGTATTGCCAAAACCTGGAAAGAAAAGAGAAGAATGTTCATTTCACAAGACTACATATACTCAAGGCTCAACTATTACAGCCGCATGCTTAATAAGAAGTGTATTAATTTCTTTTGTATAAAAGTGTACTAGACTGCATGCGCCACTACCATTCGTCCAGTGCTCACTAAATTTGCTGTGTTTTAGTTTGGTGAAAAGGTAAGACAGTGACAGACCATGATAGAGACAGAAGGAAAGAGATGCGAGGAGGGCGGAAGAAGAACTCAAGGCGAGTTAGTTCTAAACTCAAGCCAAGGAAGATGTGCTTTCTTTGGTTGCTGCTAAAATCGGACCTTTGGAAGGCCCTGGGCCTTCGGCCCCAATTCGTTTTGGTGTCCTCGGCGGAACAGGCGGTGGGACCTTGGCTTTTGTGCTCGCATTAGTATGGGCAGAGCGTTCCATTCTGAGCACTGCAGGGTAACTCGTGGCTGTGGTGGTCGGTGGGGGTGGGACTGAGTCAGAGGGATCACTCGGGCCCAAGTCCATCCGTACACTGTTACCCTTCTTTCCACTTCCCACTGTACACCCTTCCGCACTTTGCTCCGGTGGTGGGGCTCGTTTAGTAGAATTCGTGAGCACTGGGATTGACGGAGCAGCAGATGAAGTAGAGGGATGAACGTATAAAGGCGAAGTGGCAAGAGGTGGACTTCCTACAAGATTATTCAATGAGAGTCAAAAAGCTGAAAGCTTCTCAGCCACCGGAAACAGGGACAACCAGGGAACCCAAAAAACAAAAGCAGTGGGACGAAAACTAAATATTTAGAGAAAGACGAGAGAGAAACATAAAGCGTAGAATTCATTTTAAGGTTATCCTACCCCCAAACAATCAAAAAAGCAGAAAGTAAACCCACCAAGTATAGAAAAGAAAGTTCCCCGAATCCCTCCCTCTCAAATGTCACTGGAAAAGTCAGTGGACTCACCAACGGCAGTAACTTCCGAGTTTTCCATTTGCTCACCGGAAGCTCTTAATCTCGGAGGCGGTCGCTTCTTTGATGGCGAGTGTTTTAGAGCTGGACGACAAGAAACAAAAAACAAAGACAAAAGATTAGACATCAACGGAGACATAAGGTACGAACCGAACTCTTTGGAAAGAGTCACAAGTTTATTCGTATAAAAGGAACTGCGCGTCTACTAAGAAACCACTACTTGTGTACATTACGCTAAGAAACGAAAACGTGAAAGCGACAAGGGAAAGACTAAAGGTCTTAAAGGTGGGTTTCGACGTGAAGAAGAAAGAAGGGAGTTTACAGTGAAAGCCCAAGTGATAAAATATGAGAAGTAAAAGCAAAAAGGAAAAGTAAAACTGAAGCAATTTTAATGACGGAGTGTACCTAAATAGGTAGAGACGAGGTTACGGAATTTACGATGATTTCCTTTGATTTCGGGTAAATCCACTACAAGGTGGAGAATTAAGTGTCAAAGATTTCAGGAGGAGAAGATGAACATGACAGTCAAATTTAGCAGCAAGACAAAAAACAAGAGAAAACCATCAAGGTTAAATTCGCAGTAGAAAATGGAATCCTCCAATTATTATACAGAAAGTTTCATTTTGTGAAACTCGTGCTTCCGCTATTTACAAAATACAACTCTTGGATGGAACCCTTTAGAATCCACCAATATTGATTAGTACAGAAGTCGAAGAAATGATCAGAAACTGATTAATTACGAGATTGCAATGGAGGAGGTACTTACGCGAAGGGATTTTACGGAAAACACTTTTCGTCATAAAAGTCATGAATCTCTCAGCGTAGAATCCAGGCCGATGAACAGAAACTGTGTCCTGGAAAAACAAATTTTTATATTCCGAAAACAGTGAAATTAAAGAAATATTGTTAGAATATTTTACTCACTCCGTCGTGGATCATTGCTTTGAACGTGTGTTCTAATTTCTTCTTGAGACGGTAACTCTGGAGAATGTCAATCAATCCTAGAAATAAAAGGAGTCTCTCTCCTTTTGCATTTCGGGCAGGAATTCCACCAGGCCTGTACAATAAAGTGTCAAGACGTGCCAAAAATGTAAACAAAAGGATACATACGGAACGTCTTCTTCTGCATCAATTGGCTCACTCTCTGCTTGAATACTTTCCAGGGCTGTTGAGTGTTGAACAACTTTCTGACGATTCACGGATCTACTTCGACTCAAGCCACTTCCGGGGGTAAATTCCCCGATCTCGTCGTCATCATCGTCACTGTCCACTGCACCCCGTTCCTGTCAATACAAAATTATCTTAATCACTCTTTTTCGGACAAGAATTCTGGTTTTGTTTTTACATTTGCACGTTGAGCCTTTTCCTTTGCAGCAATATCCAAATTATGAATCCCGACGAGAAGAGAGTAGTCCATGATCTTGAAACTTTCCAGCACGAGGCAGTCCCTCTGCATCGTTTTAATTAAAGCTGTGCAAGTATCCGCTTCCAGGAGGAGTCCATCTGGATGATGCTCCAGGAAGTCCAAATCCTTGTAAGTGGGATACGCCTTCTGCTGCTCTTGCTTGCTAGCCTGCGAGCCAGACAAAAGAGCGGAGTCAAACTCAATTTCTCTTGAAAACGAGGATGAGCGGAATTAGATTTAGATAGCCTTACTTTCCGTTTATAAGTTGATCCTTTCAGATCGTATTTCTGATGCATCTTGACGGATGAAGGTAATAAATTATTCATCACAACGAGCCGCACATTTTTAGAGTTACACTGGTAGCAAAATAAACCGAAGAACTTTGGGAGGAGTGTCCGCGGATTCTGATTTAAATTCATATAGTATCCTGGAAGCAACTTCTGAAGGAAATTACACTCTTTCAACTGCACCGTTTTCACAATAAATTCATCGTCGTCAGTCAAGTAAAAGATACTTCCGCTCGCTCCTGGATTGGAGAGTTCCCTCATCGGTACATTGCACATTGACATCTAAAAAGAAAAACAGAATTTAGGCTAACAATTCATCTTAATAAAAGGTCGAAATTCACAACGTCAGAATTACCAGAAAGTCATCTGGTCTAATACCAAATAAATCACGAAAGTAACGAAATGCAATCGGAGCATAGGTTTTAAACCGGAAATCCGAAAACGTATGTGCTTGTGTATGATTGGAACCATTTTGAGGAAAGTACGTTTCCTCTATAGTCTCAAAGTCCTAAAAATCCATAAAATCAAGAGAAATTAGTAATTGGTAGCCTAAGGAGTCGACAACCCAATCTCACCGGCATTAAAATATCTCTTTCTGGTCTTGACGCTAGCCCTCCAATTGCATGTTGAACTCCGAGCTGTATTGACCCCATGATGGTCGAAGTGTGAATCTTCTTGTACGTGACATCTCCCTCCTTGACCCGTCGATGTCCAATCTTCTTCTCCCGGTCAGACTTGCTCCTCGCTACAGTCGGGACGCTCGATGGTCCAGGGCCAGGTGTAGGCGTTTTCGGGCCACCACTTGAATTGTTCAGTCCAACCAGCGGAATCTAATAAATTCATAAAGATATCAATACACCTCCACAGAGACATTAGAGATGAACCTTTCTTGACCTTTGGAATGGGTAAAGTAGGTTAAGTTGAAGTGTAATTACCTCAATTGGTGGTGGCCGTGGTGTTCTAGGTTCATTTGGATTAGCATTCCGCTCATCCTCATCATCTGCCATGTCCTTGTGTAATCACAGGTGAAGACAGGAAGTGGTATTGTTAATCGGGCGTTAAAGTTAATTGATAATTAAATTGATAATTGCCAGTGGTTCATGATCCACCCACTCCCACTCCTTTGACACTTCCGATCTCAATCTCAAAACTCACGCAATCCACCCAAGGAAAAGGGAGTGAGAACCAGAGGTATGCTCAACTGAATGACCTCTACTGACCTCATTAAGGAGACACGGGAATACTCTAATATGACTTATAGGGGCTATAGTGACCTCTAATGAATGTCAATTGGTGACACAACTGGGTTCCAAGTGACACTGTCTTGTGGATGTTAATGGAGACGGAGAGGCGCCTGCCTCTGAGGCGTGAATCTTGTTGGGTTGGGGGTCATGGGTATCCCCCTTTGGCAACATTCCAGGGTGCATCACCCAAGGGGTTGTTGTTGTTTTGGTTTTAATCAGTGACACAATTAATCAAGATGAACAAACACAAGGTAATCAAGATCACTAATTAGGCTAATTGCTAATTGGCATAATGGGTTGACCACTAATCTCATTTTTTCTGATTCTTTACACAGAGATACGAAAACTGTTATGGAATGTTATGATGAACACGACTCAATTCGGTTTCTGTGAATGGCGATAAGGATTGACATGGTGTCAATGATGGAATTCGGTTGTTGGTTCAAGTACTGGCTGGTGCTTGGGGTCATCGTGGGATTCATCGGTTCGTCATCTACTCTGCTAAGATGATAAAATGTTTACAATTTTGTTTTGTAAAGGCACCAGCACCTGTAGCGGTTCAGGGATCAAGTTTATCGTCGAACCTCAGGATACGATTGTCCCTACTGGCGGCACTGGGATACTGAATTGTGCTGCTAGAGGAATCCCACCGACAAACTTGCCCAAGATTTCGTGGAAAAAGGATAGCTCACTAATCTCCTTTGTCGGCGACACTAGAAGGTAATTGATTGCTGTTAACAATTGTTAACAAAGGTTAAAAGTTTTGAGTTTGTCATTTTACAAAATTCTTGATCGTTTCATGCAGCGAAGAGGATGAATCTTATTTTAGAAGGTTTGCAAGTTGGGAAGTTGATGAGGGCATGAATTAACCCATTGCTGTTGATTTTTGATTACAGGTCTATTTTGGCAAACGGGTCCTTGCACATTAGCTCCTTGCACAGAGGAAGAGAGTCAAGGCCGGATGAGGTAATTGAAAACTAGTCCTGAGTGTGTCAACTCAACTGCTTCTGTTATGTCTGTGTCATCAGTCATCCGATGCATTGAAGGTGAAAGATACAAAAACTGATGTTGTTCTAATAGGGAATGTACCAATGCTTCGTAACTTTGGATGGTGTCGGGTCTATACTCTCAAGATCCGCAAAACTTCAAGCAGCTTGTAAAAGATTCTACGAAAAACCTCTCCTTATAGCCCTTACCTATCAGAATCTAATTGATCTGTATTTTTGTAGCCCTGTCCCGTTTTGACGAGGAACCAGATGATATTACAATTGGTATTGGACAAACAGCTCGTTTCAGCTGTTCTGCTCAAGGGATTCCATCGCCAAATGTCAACTGGATGAAGAACAACCACCCCCTTGTCCAGGATTTGTCTCGAATGACCATTCTCCCTTCGGGCTCTTTGGAAATCAGTCACGTCCAGGAACTAGATGAAGGAGCCTACCACTGCAATATTTCAAATGTTGACAAGTACGCAGTGAGTCGAGAAGGACGCTTGATTCTCAACAAGACACCAGACAGAGATTCACCACCGGTCTTCACTGCAGTGCCAAAGAGTCAGACTGTGGTGGCTTCCCAGTCAGTTGTTCTGGAATGCTCCGCAGTTGGCTATCCAGTACCTTCACTCAGTTGGCTCAAAAATGGGAAAACAATTGATTTCGTGTAAGTCAGGATTTCCAGGAAGTCTTTTAGAAGCACTATTACCACGAAAGTCAATTTTTGCCTTGTTTTATAGAACTCTGGGAAATCGTTACTCCTTGGTTGGTGAAGGGAACTTGGCCATCACAAATGTCGATGAATCTGACAAAGGAACTATCGTTGTAAGTCACGGGGTTTTCCTGTTTCCCGAACTTCTAGCCTCATGATAGGTGGAAAACGTTTTCAAATTCGTATGATTTCAGTGCCGTGCAGAAAATCATGAAGATTCTGCGGATGTGTCTGCCACATTAGACGTCCAAGGTACTGTTTCGTCACGAACATGAAAACGAGCTCTAACACAATACAATTCTTTGGATCTAGTTCCACCCAGAGTTCTAACCAGTCCTGGGAACTTTTACGCCTATGAAAAGGAAGATGTCGAACTCCCCTGCAAGATTTACGGCAAACCAGGTAAGGAATAAGATTGGAATTTGGATTTATCCACTCTAACATGAAATCATGTTCCCACTTAGCTCCTGTCATCCAGTGGTACAAGAATGGGGACATGATCATTGAAGGCGATTATTTTCAAGTAACAATTTAAAAACCCATTTCAAATCGTCAATCTAATGGCATTTTCTCCAGATTGTGAATGGGAACAACTTGAAAATTCTTGGTTGTCTCAGTTCTGACACGGCAATGTACCAATGCTTTGGAACGAATCCAAGTGGAAATGTCCAGGCCTCCATGCATCTCCGTGTACTCAAAAAGGGTAAAAAACAAAAACCCAAAACTCCGTTTCGCTCTTCGACAGTTGCTTTCTTATTAGTTTGGATTTTTGTTTGGATTTTTGATTAATTTTCTGATTTTTTTGTGTTGTTGCTCTTTGTTTGGATTTTTACTAAAGGTGAAGAGATCCCTCCTGATGATGATGATGATTACGATGATCTCGAATTCGAGCTTGACTCCTTCACAGGTGAAGTTTTGCCACCGTCTGGACAAAATGGAGGTGAGAACTCAACCATCGTGCCGTCAGCACCGAGGGAAGTTGTCGCCCTCCTCGTTTCAACTCGGTTCGTCACTTTATCCTGGAAACCACCAGCTCACATTGACGGGAAGCTAGTAGGCTACGCCATTTACTACAAAGAATTGGGCTCAGACAGAGAACGAGTACTCAACACAACACAAGCGGAAGTGGAGGAAGTGAACATTCAAGGACTCCAACCGAATAAGCGATACACGTTCCGTGTAGTTCCTTATGATGACAAGGCTGCTGGCCAAAGTTCAATGGAGATTACCGTCCTTACTCAACCGGAAGTGGACATACCCGGACCTCCGCGGTCACTCAAGGCATGGCCAGTATCACCAACAAGAGTTGACCTTCGATGGGCTCCTCCTGAAGTGACAAATGGGAAGATTGAGCGCTACAAAGTTTTCTACGCCGAAGCTTCTGATCATGGATATGATGGAACGGAATTGGAAAAGTTCTCTACTGAGGATCTCGACAGTATGGACGAACTGGAGGACGAGGACGACTACTTGATTCCCAAGAATGGTGTCATCCAAACTGTTACGGTGACAGGGCCTGAAGCATCTCTCGAGGACTTGCGAATATTCACAGAATATTTCATCTGGGTTGTTGCTGTTAATTCAAACGGTCCTGGAACTAATTCCGACCAGGTGCGCGTCACTACTTTGTCTGACGCTCCAACTGACACGCCACACGTAAGTTTTTCTTCCGATCTCTCTTCAGTTTTCATACATGATGAACAGTTTGGTTGTAGGATTCTCTTGCCTAATACTAAATTACGGTTTTACAGAACGTTTCTGCTGAGCCTGCTTCTTCAACGGTAAGTTTTTACTTGAAGGATATTTTTAGATATACAAATCCTTTGGTTTGAATTCCAGAGCATAATTATACGCTGGGAACCACCCCCACTGGAATTTCGGAATGGAATCATCACTGGCTACAAACTAAAGTATAAGCAGAAAGGACGGAAACGTGCAGAAACACTCACGACGGACGGGAACAGTCGCTTCTTGGCTATGAATGAACTAGAGCGTGGGACAGATCACCAAATCAAAATTGCAGCACTCAATGTCAACGGCACGGGTCCCTTTACTGAGTGGGTGAGTGCAACCACTTTCTCCCGTGATCTCGATGAAACTCAAGTTCCTGATAAGCCAAACTCACTCATCGCTCGTGCCAATGCTGACAGCATAACCATCACTTGGACACCTCCATTGAACTCCAATCTGATGATCCGAGGTTATACAATTGGATGGGGAAAAGGAATTCCTGACGTCTATCAGAAACTAATTGATGGCAAAAAGAGATCTTTCACTATTGAGAAATTACAGCCAAACTCTGACTACGTCATCAGTCTCAGAGCTTCCAACAGAATGGGGGATGGCATCCCCATCTACGAAAATGTACGAACGCGTGAAACTTCTGAAGAAATTGAAGAGGATCATCCCCTCCTGCCAAAAGGCCGTGGACCTCAGCTTGTGACTCCAACTGGACTCAGGGCTGTCATCATTTCAGCCACTTCTGCCGTCCTTTCATGGACAGACACGTCCTTGAACAAGGGTCAAGTGGTGACGGATCGGAGACATTACATGGTCCGTTACATTCCAACGGACATTCTTGGGATTGCACGATCCAAACCAGCATACAAGCACCTCAACTCGACTGCTCTCAATGTCATTATCAATAATCTCAAACCGAATACAATGTACGAATTCAGTGTCAAAGTAGTGAGGAACAGACACTCCTCGGAGTGGAGTTTGGTCGTGACGAATAAGACTATGGGAATGTCAACCTCTGCCCCTGAGCTTGGGACCATGGCTCCAACTGGTCCAGGTTCCCATACAATGCCACAAGACTTGACCCTTCTTGCTGTCACTGGGTAACAAACACATAATCCCAGCTGAATGTCCCATTATGTTATTTTCTAATCCCAATGTTCTTTCCAGTGACGATGAAACCTCCGTTGTAGTTCTCAACTGGCAACCTCCAAAATTGAATCGGAACGAAGAGCTCCGTGGCTATTTGATTTATTACACGACAAATCCCCAAAGAAAGGAATGGGTGGAAGAAGTCGTTGCTGACGATGTCCTCACTCACCAAGTCTCAAACTTGACTCCGGACACAAAGTACTTTTTCAGAATGGCTGCTCGGGTCAACAAAAGCTACAGTCCTCATACTGACATTAAAGCAGTGCTCACACCTCCAGTCAAAGGAAACATTGCCTACATTCCGGGAGTCAAAGCAGATCATCATGGTAGGACCTAATTGTAAAGGAATTATTGTAAAATGATGGAATTTTTCAGATCCAAGTGCAACTTTGAACCAAATCTTCCTTTATGTTCTCATCGCATTGTCGGTTACGTTTGCCCTTGGAAGTGTCTCACTGTGTCTCTACTTCAGAAAAAGAGGAATTGATGGAACCCCGATGAAACAAAACTCACTCAAGTACAATCCGAATATGTACTAGCTTCATCATCTGTCTAGTGGTACAGTTTCCATACTAAATTATTTTTCATTTTTGTGAACAGGAAAAAGAAGCAGCAAGAGCTTAAACCACCAGATTTGTGGATTCACCATGACCAAATGGAATTGAAAGGAATTGACAAAAGTCGAAATTCAAGAGGGACTCCGCTTAGCCCTTCTCAAGGATCCCTTGATTTTGGTGACATGGAGGAAAAAGTCCCTCTCCAGCACTCTACAAATTCCCTGGAACGCGGAGGATACATGTCTTCGTATGCAGGTAATAAAACCGGCTTTGCATTTTGCATGGGAATTTCGTTATTTCGTATTTATTTCCGTTTGTCCGTGTTTTGCATGTTTGTTTTTGTATTTTGTAAACCAAAGAGAGTCAGCCGCATCAGAGTCATTCATTGGGACGACGAAAACCAAAACCAATACGATTTCCAACTATTAAGGATGAGCCATATTTGTATAACAACAGTCGGGGTATGTCTCTTGATCAATGTCCTTTGTGTGAAGCTATTGAATACGCAATGTAAACGAAAGGACTGACACGTTCATTTTTCTTTATTTTAGATGGAAGGACGAGAAACAGCCAATCTCAGAACGTGCCATCCTTGCAGGGCCTAGACGGTCCAAATAAAACCTACGACAGCTTCCAAAGTGGTTCTTCAACTGCTTCCAGTCAGCAGAATATCAACGTCATGGGCGGTGGTCAGTACAGTGCAACTTCTGACTACGCCACGCAGTCAGGCGGGAGTACCCTTGGTACCCTTGGACGCCGTCCAGGCTCAGCAGGACTAAGAAGTTTCACCGTCCCTATTCCCCCAACTGGTCCACAGCAGATTGGTACTCCTCAAAATAGCAAAATAATCCGACCAATGATGGGACTCCATCATCCTTCGGGTGTTGGTGGTCTCCAGAGTTCCCCGGTGAAGCGAATCTCTGCCTCTCATCAGTTTCCTTTGTCCCCTGGCTACTCAGCGATGCCTTCGTGCCTGAGTCCAGGTCCAAGTGGGGATGAAAGTCCTCTACACAAGTCCTACAGCACAGAGGACCTCTCCCAAGAGATCTCAAACCTTGAAGGGTTAATGAAGGACTTGAATGCCATCACTGCCAGTGAGTTCCAGTGCTAATCAGCCACAGGCTCCCTATAATCTCAGTATTTCTAAAATTGCAGTTTCAGTTTTGAGAAAACTCTTTTAGGCTTTAAAACTCCTTGACTGATTATTTAACCATGTACAGTTGCTTCCCAGTGTTAGTAACTTTGTTCAATTAGTTTTTAGACTATTGTAGGATAGATTAATCTTCCTCTTATGATGTGTTCAATGACCTTTACCATTTGACTCTCTATTACAAAGACTACTGGCAGTACAAGAGCAGGAAGAATTTAGTCAGTTTTCCTGCCTCTTAATGCCTTTTCCTATAATGTCAAAATATCACAATTTTGTACTTTGTTTTTATATATTCTCATCTTATAATCCATGTTTCGAGTGTTTCCGTAATTAAAATAATGTTGCTAATGAGCATTTAGTAGTTTGTAGTTTGTACTAGGGAGAGTAGGTTTTCCCTTTGTGTGTTTCAGGTGTGAGTTTCTTGTAATAATTGATTCACTGGTCCTTGCGTAATTCCTCTTGTGGGAATTAGTGGTTGGCGACGCGGCGTCGACTTTGAATCCGGCATCTCCGTCATGGCCCGTGCTTCCGTATTATTTCCAACTGCACCCCGTCAAACCACTTTTTGCAAATATGAGATGCTTGTGTATTGTCATCTCTGCAGAATAAGAAGAATGCAATGTAAAGTGGATGGGGGGTAAGGGAGAGTTGCGTAGACTGTAAGAGTGATTGAAAGAGCAACAATGGGGGATGCCCTTTGGTGCATTAGCCAATTGGAAGAGGCTGATCCAGATCAAGAAAAGTAATTATAGTAATCAAACCAATCAAATACAGATTACAACAGCCAAAAGGACGGAGGAATCAACTCCCTGTCGCCAACAATTCAAAAACTAAATCCAATGTTAATGTACGCAACCGTCAAGAACAGCCAAAATGTCGCCAGGCTAAAACGCCGTTCCTTTTCCCAGAGAAAATTCTCCCCTTCATCTCCCAATTATTGTCAGTTTTTTGAATAACGGAAACGACGAATCTCCACTTCTTAGCTAATTCTTGGCCTCTTTCCATTCATTTCTGATCAATTTCTAAAAATCTGAACCCTGCCTTCATCGTTGTTTCCGTTGACTGACGCCGTTTGAGAAATTCTAGTGTGAATTGTGTGAGAGTAAGGAGAAGTTTCAGGTGAATCTTCTGTAGTTCTGAATGTATAGGAAGGGGTTGATTCGATTGTTGTAATTGTTGCAAATCCTCATTGATCGTGACACGCTGAAGAAGACGGTGACTGTGATTTTGTATTGGCAAAAAGAAGGCAAGGACGAAGAACTCGGCGCCAGCAGAGAACAAGGTCGACCTGGCGCCGGCTTGGCCAAACGTAAAAAATTAACATTTGAGAAGTCCATTATTGCATGCCTCCTCCTCCTGTGGGAATCTCATCATCTTCTTCCAAGAAGAAACCAAGCTTATAGCCCAGTTGAAGAGCCACTCTGATCTTGAAAGCAAGCATAACTCACAAGCACTGCTTCATTCAAACCAATCGCTGAAAAGCCAAGTGCAAGTCTCCGCTTGATCATTGGCAATGCCGCCATCTTGCCTAGTCATTCTGTCCAAGTACCTATTGACACTGAAAGACTTAGACTTAGAGTCTGCAGGACCTTATTAGTTTAAGCGTCATCTCATCACGTTGTTCTCCAGCAGGGTTTGAGCAACCTCATCTGTCATTCATTGCATCACAGACTTGTCACGCTTTGGAATTTCGCAATCTCGGCCTTTGACACTTGATTCTCCTTTGTGAAGAACTGCTAAATGAATTTCCGAGGAGGAGGAGGCGATGACAGGTGGAAGTGGGCATTCTCCTCTGTCTCCACACAAACATTTTTTGCACCGTGGATGACTGGCAGTGGATCTAAATCCGGGATGACGGCATGCCGAAGACAGTCGCTAAATGCGAGGTTGAGGAATTAACATTATTGCCAGCACTCTCCATATCCTGGGAAACTTGTAAAAATCATCCAGAAAGTCTTGACTGGAAAGTTTGGTTATGGAAACGTTAAAAAGTGGAACTTTCCTAGACTATTAAATTGGATCCAAGTAAAACGGGAAATCCTCAAAGTGTGAAGGTTACGCTTCCGTGTGGAGAGAATGAATCTGGATTGTTGGAAAAGTGAGCCAAAGGGTTGGTGAAGATGGAGCTTGAGCAGAAGGCACACTTGAGTTCTTTACTTTTATTCCCAAGTTCTTTTGATTGAGCAACAATAGACTTTGGAATTTTTATTTTCCTTTCAGATCCTGCTTGCTGTTACATCCGGAATTGAGGGGTTTGGTCTCTCCATTCACAAAAGAAGCCAAGGCATGTGAATCAGGATGCACTTTTTTGTGGACTCGCCTTCAATCTTTTTGTTTCTGGAAAATGTCTATGCCTTTTGTGATTAGCAAATGGGAGTTGCATTCAGTCTAATTGTTGCACGGACGAAAGCATGGTGGCTTCGTTCACATTTGTGGCACCGATGAACTCGGTCGGAAGTCGTCTGGGGTGAGTGACCATGGGAAACTGGAATTTTCAGGAGGTCTTCGTTCTGCTTCGCTTCCAGGGGATTCCCAGTGGCTTCAGATGAAGGACAAACACGTCACCCGTCTCCTGGAAAACCTTCCGTATCCAGAATTAAGCATAAGATTATGAAGCAAGTGGAACCAGGATGTGTGGCCAAAGCCCTTGACCTCGTCCGATCCAACGGTTTGTCGAAATAGCCTCTCCTAGGCTTTGTCTGTCTTTTTAATTCAAGACAAAGCTTACGAGAGGGATCCTTTGCAATACCGTTTGAAATCAACATTCTTCTCAACATGCTCAGTCAGAAGACACAGGATCAAAATTCTACAGCAATTTCGTTTTTAAGTTGGAACTGATGAGGACTATATCGTTGTCTCATCCCTTCATGCTGTCCCTGCATGGTTTCACAATTGAAACCCTTAGCTCCAGCGTAATACAAGGTGATTAAATGACACAAGAGACACTAATTTGAACTAAACTCGGAGATCCAGTTTTATTTGAATTCTTGAAGTTCAGACTTTGTTGAGGTAAGGGTAAGAACGTTTTAGCAGGAGGAACTAACTTGCATTTTGGATTTCTGCATCTGCAATTGGACGTCCTGATAAAACGTTCTTTCTCCCCACATTTCTTTGTTGGTTGAGAAGTTTCAATTTGAAATGGATGCAATGTCCTTGATTGTGAGGTTTTTGAACTGAAACAAAACAAATTGCAAGTTATACTTGACAGTAATGTCCAGTTTCCTATTCTTACTTTTTGTGGTTTAGGATTAGTCTGACTGTGTAGCGACCCACAGGGCAGCCATGTTCCCAATCATAGCGAAAGTGGCAAGCGATGATCCTCCAAGAGCCCCATTATCTGCTGCTAGTGTGTTCAATTCACGGATGTCAGGGGGTCCATACTTGCGACAAAACTTTTGAAACGGATTTGGATTGTTCTAAGGAAATTTACACAAGTGACAAGACCTTGGAGACTTCGGAACTCTGCTGGTTCTTACAGGATCAGTGACAGAGTTGTCCTCGACACATCGGTCCCCTGGCAAGCAGTATGAAGCGCCATTTCGGTACCGTCCATCAGTCGGCCCATCGAAGAATTGTACAACGGCCGGAGTGATTTGTGAGCATGGATGATGAATGTTGTAGGTGTATACTACCTGGCCCTTTGGCTTGGTGCACATCTCGCAGGGATGGGATGACTGGATGGCACAGGATCTGTGGATACTTGAATCGTAGGCGACATTGATTGTAGTGGGCACATACGCCTCCGCTTTGCAGTCACAAATACGATGAGAATCCTTGGCTACGCTTGTCTGCGTGGATACACAACTGAGCCCAAGCTCAGAACGACAAAAGCGTCTAAAGAACAAACACAGAAATGAAAGGACCGTTAGCGAAGTTGAAAGAACCACGTTTTGTACCTTTTCTCAGTTCTTAGGGTGGCCATCAGTTGGTTGAAGTCTTTAGTGAACTCCCTTTGTTTGGCCTCCTTGTCCTGTTGTGACATGCCCTGGGTCGCACTGTCAAAGTTCAGGTACACGTTCATGTATTCATCCACCATGTTCTGGTAGTAAACTCCCCGGTTGTCCGAATTGAAGTCGCAACCTTTGAATGGATACGCGGAATTCTTATCATCTTTTAATCCCTTGCGGTACAACGTCCGGAACTCAAGCTCGAAGTCTTCAATTATACTGGCAAAGGTGGAGGGCTTGGTTTTTCGACAGGCGCCGTTTACGCAGTACACGATAAGATTGGTCGGGTCGTCTGTGTTGAGCTTGCAGAGTTTCGGAGTTTCTGGATCTGTCTCGTATGTTTTCAGGATGGCTTTAATCAAGTCAATAAGATCGTCCAAAGCGGTCTGTTGTTCGTCCTTTTGTTCTCCTGGCGCGGCGGGCTTGAATTGATAGTTTGTTGCTTTGAGGAACTTGTTGTAGAGGATGTCGATTTCCTTTAATCTTGCATCATTTCCTGCGTGGAATGTGCAGGACTTGCCGGGAGGAATAGTCTGATGCTTCTCCAATTGCTTGAAAAAGTCGTTTCTCGCAGTGAGGTATACGAGACGAAGGTAATCATCGGTTTCGACCTCCCTCACCATTGTGACACTGTTCCACTCCATCAGAATTGCTTTTTTAATATTGCAATTCCAGTCAAAGTTCACCTTTTCATGTTCCGTCCGCGCATCAACACATTGGCATTTTCGGTTCGGTTGGGTGTTGCACACTGCACGACCATTGCCAGACCCAATGCAGTTCCATGTTGACTTTGACAGAATGCCGCCTTGGTTGAGAATTGTGTCTTTAAGGATCATATTCTGTTGGATGATGCTGTCTTTCCATTCTCCATTGTCTTTCAAGGGATAAGGAATGACTTGTCCGCACGGCGAAGCAAATGGTCGGATTCGGGTACATCCCTCGGACCCTTCAGCTTGGGGCGGCTTTATGTCTGGATATACTTCATGAGGCGGAATTGGGTTTTTGGGGACGTAGAAAGGTGGGTGTACGCACTTGCAAACACCACCGCCTGGTGAACCGTCATTCCTTTGGCAGTAGAGGAAGTCTTGATACTTGCAGAACTTGTCGGCGTTATTGTTCCTCCATACATCATACAACATGCCAATTCGGACATTGTTGGGTCCGGGACTAAAAAGGACATTGTGTTTTCCCTGCAAGTAAAGATGACAAGATTTATTTCTGTATCATATTAATTCAGAATTCATTAACCAACTCACAAGGTTGCATGGGCTGCCGTATTCAAGTGTGAAACGACTCTCCAGCGCGCGTACGTACTCTTTCGGGATCTTGTCGACGGGGATGTCCATGAAGGACGGAAATGGTCGTATGTCGAAGGCAAGGCAGCCAGTCTGAATTTCTAGCGTGTCTTTGAAGAGGTATGAATAGTCTCTTTTAATCAAATCAGAACCCTTGATGCTGGAACAGTAGGGGAATTTGGGGTCACATTTCAGCAAAGAGGCAGTCCCGAAGTTGTTTTTGTAAAATGGAATTTCCGAAAGTTTGGCATCTATGGAAGTTGTCGCAGTACCCATGCCATTCAGGATGGTATTGAAGTCAAAGTACTTTGGGAGGACGACAGAATTACTTTTGCAGTCAGTGGTGACGGCTTGCTCAGGGTCTTCTCGATTAACAGTTCGGACGTAGGCTCTCATGCATGTGTGCGTGTCTCTCGCAGCAGGTGAGCCTGGCGGAGGTGGGGGCTGAGGTGGTTCTTTCGCTTCGCAGGTGAGCCCCAGTTCCCGGTATTCGCAGCCCCTTGCACCTGGGTCTTGATTGAGCCTGAACCCTTCCTCCCAGAAATTCTTTTTCTCCAAGTATTCCTTCTCATCCTCAGTCGCAGTGGGATTGAAATTGTAGTTTGTGGGAGTCCTGAACTGCTCTTTGTCAGTGCAAATTCCGCCTTCTTTCACGAATTCCGTCCTCTCCAGGTAAGCTTCAAATGACACTCCGACCGCCTGGATATTCGGCATAACGACCGACTGCCCTTGAACTGTGACGGTCTTCGCCCACGTATTCTGTTTCGAAATAGCTTGATAGCTGCATATGGTGTTCTTGTCCGCTTTGTTGGTGTTCACTTGATCACACCAGTCTGGAAGAAACAACAAGTTAGGATGAATGTTCAACATTTATTTCGTTTAAGGTGTACCTCGAAGCTTTGCGATGACAGAGTAATATCGGACCTGTCGACCCTTGAAGAAACGGTACTGCTGAGTCGTTGTGTCAAAGGGTTTGGGTGCTGTCCCTCTCCTTACACCTTCTGCATGTTGGAAGCCATTCATTCCAACCAGGACCCACAACGTAATCAAACGAATCCAAGTCATCTTCTGACTTTCCTTTCTCGATTTGCGTAAATCAATCGGGATCAACTGCTCTCTCGAACTGAGTCCAGAAACTGAATGAGGAAGAAAAAGGAAAGCCCAATGGCCTTTACGAAACAAAACCGAGATGAGTTTGTTTCCACAACGTTGTCCAGGCGCCATTTTTTCTCTCTAGCGCGGAGCTCCCTCTGGTGGACAAAGAGAAAGGACGAATCTCAAGATTTTACAATTTTAATTACTTGATTTTAATCATTCTTTTGAACAATTAACTAAACATGACTTTGTGCTTCGCATTGAATTTCATCAGCTCATTCCTTATAACTTTTTTATGAATAAATCCATCATGGTTTCGGCTGGTTTGGAAACTGAAGTTAAAAGGAATTTCTAAATGCAGGATTTCTTAAGACCCTTCCACGTTCCTCTGGAATAAATAAGAACCTCCACTTCCGACTGTCCTAGCCACTGAATGTTGGGTAATGGAATGGGATCTGAGGTGGTCTTCCATAGGGTTGAAATACGTTTTCCCTTCGAAGTGACTTGGAATTGATGTAGTGATCCACCAGGGGGGTTGAGTAGGGGGATGGGACGTAGGAGGGGTAGAGTTCTTGGGCAGCTCCACTCAGCACCCTTCGACTATTCAGCGGTTGACCGAATCTGGACTGGTGCTGGGAATTTCGTGTAAAATAAGATGGCTGTTCTTCGTCTTCTGACAAGAGGGAAATGTATTCTGGTCTGGTACTCGGGGCTACACTTGGAGAGGGAGTAAAATAGGTCGAGCCCCTCTGACTTCCTTCAACTGGTCTCGGACGTTGTTGCTGTTGGTTCTGGACAAAGGTTTGAAATGTGGGTAGAGGACTCTGGTCATGTCTGGAGATGGCTTCTTGGAATGACCTCATGACATAGGGGGCCTGTCTCGGCTGCTGCTGACTGCCCATATCGCTCTGTCATCTCCTCAGTATCAGCTTCTTCAAACCCCACATACTCTGAAATACAAAATAAACTTTGTGAATTATACTTTTTCCAGCCTTACCTTAAAGCTTACCTTCTTGAGCTTCAACCGGAGTCGTCGATTCCTTCGTATTTTGTCTCATTTTGCGCTGACGCTCAGCTGCAGCTGCCACGGTTTCAATTGGGAGACGAGTGTCTGTTTCAAATACAGGGAAACGTCGATTCAATCCGTCAAATGTGGTAGCAAATGGCCTTTCAAATGGAGCTATAGTCGCTGCAGCGGTGCTCGTTGTACTCCGCAGTGTCGTCACGGGAAGTAGCATCTGAGCATTCTTGAGGAATGAGGGGCGTGGTTTATTGTGGTAAGGAATCCTGAGGGAAGCTTGGTTCGGTGCTTCCAGGGCTTCGTTTATTTTTTGATGCTGGAGCCCTGGAGCCCTTCTTGTTTCTTCAACTTGGCTCTCCTGTCGTTGTTGGTTGAATCGCCGTGGCCCAGAATTCCTGGCTGGTTCTGTCACAGGCTGTCGCATTGGTTTCTGTGTTGTTGAAGTTGTTTCTACTTCGTAATCCTCGTATTCGTATTCATACTGTTGTGGGCTTGTCACAGGAACAGGTGCTAAGGTCGTTGGGAGCATTGTAGTGGACTTGGCTGTTGAAGACGGGACAGTTGGTAGATACCGCAAGCTCTCACTCGCCGTGGTGGACGGAGGTGCTTCCAATTCATCATCATAATAGTCTTCATATTCCACCGCAGCTGGGGCAGTGGATGGCGGAGCTTGTGTAGAAGTTGCTCTCACTGGCTCCACAATCCTTCCTTGAATCCCATTGTACTTTTGCTTCTCATTCAAAGGCACTGGTGGTCGGATTTTCGGCGGAGCACGGCTCTTTGAAAAGATTTTTTCTCTATTAGCTGCCACCGATGCTGGGTCAAGTGGGAGTTCTGCCACTGCCGCCGCTGGCGGTGGTGGGGCCATCGGTACTGCCTTTGCTTTAGCCACAGGTGGACGCGTACTTGTTCCAGACCTTGATTCAAACTCGTAGTCCTTCACATTGGTCCGTCGCTTCTCTCCTCTCTCCCCCAGTCGTTGTCGCTCTTCGCTCCCTTCGGTCTCATAGTCGTCGTAGTCATACTCTTGCTCTCGTTGCCTTGGTTTCGTTCTTTTGTCAGAGTCATGGTAGTCATCATAGTCGTAGTAATCGTAGTAGTCTGGCCGCGGGCGTGGGCGTCGGCACCTTCTTCTCCTTCCTGGACCACATCTGCGTCTGTTCCCATTCCCTCGACGTCGAGGGAAGCCACGGTCACGGTCCCGCAGTGGTGGGAACTCCGGAGCGTCTTCTTCCTTCCCAGTTTGTGGTGTTTCTTCCTGATTCTTTTGTGGTTCTTCACGTACTGGAAGTAGAGCTGGACGGATTCGGCGACCGTTTGGTCCTACATAAATCACCACCGGGGCTGGAGTCGTGGTTGATAATGCTTTGTAAAGGGCGTCATTCCTAGAGAGAAAAATCGGTTTTTAATTCATCACTGGATGAATCCGTTTTTTCCGAAGCTTTTGCTTACCTGTGGAAGAATAACGCTGAGTTTGGACAATCGACGTTTGATACAAATTGGCAAATGAATGTTCGCTGATCAAATGCAGTGTAATTGGCACATAGAAAATCATATCGAGTTCCAAACAGGCAGTGGTGGTAGACCTAAAACAAACAAAAAATAAAAATTGGCCTTATTTCTACTTTATACTGAAAATCCTCACTTCCTCCCCTTTAGTTGAGGGAGGGGTCATAAGGCCCTAGTTGATTTTCATTGAATAATTACAGTTCATTACGCAAATGTAAATTAATATAGGGAGCATCTTCATATTGCAACAATGTTGTCCTGTCCACTTTTTATACAAAAGGAAAAAACTGAGATGCAAAAGTAAAAGTGAATCTTTTGAATCCTCTGTAATTGAACCATTTATCCTCGTTATCTTTTCAAATCTTTGTCAAATGGGCCTTCTGTCGTTTCATAGAAATCCCTCCCTATCGTCATACCCTTTGATTCTGGGGACGTGAGTAATTTAAGTCCACATTCACACGCTAAACTTAACCAAGGTCAATGCCTCCTTAGCGCATTCTTAATCCTACCTGACATTTATGTTCCACACTTGCGTAGAACCCGTCCTTGAGTCCGTCACAAGAAAAATTGAGATCCTTCGGGACTCTACTGAAGAATGGATACGACGATAAATTGTAGCCGTTGAGCTCTCTTGGCAAATTCGGATCGTGGACGTAGTCAATCTGAGGGTTTCCTGTCAAATTATAGTTTCGTTTTGTCGTACTGTTGACAGCGTTCCATTCCTCAGGCATCGTTTCACCGCCATCACTCCTGACCAGGTTCAAGCCCACGCCTGCAAACAATCCCAACCAATCAAAACCCATTACGCCGGATTTGCACTCTGGCAATTCCCAATTTCCCAATTAAAGAAACCACACCAAATGACGACTAAATCCAAATCCCAATTAACTCCATTTCCCTTTCGTCGTTCCGCACTAGTTGAGTTTAATTGGAATTAATTCCTTCCCCCTTGGGTATTCGTCAAATAAGATTTTCCATTTTCGTCAGATTAGAATCGTGGAGCCATGGCCGACGGGGAAGGCGATTTCTTCAACCTCGGAAGTTGAATTGGACTGTTTTTCATTTTCATTTCATTCAAGGAAGGAAGGTGTGGAGGAAAGTGATATGCTATTTCTAGCACAAGTTGGCATTGGACCCTTTCAGTTGACCTTTACACAGTTTTCACTTTCCATGCCATAAACAAGCTTTCTCCAGAATAACCCCAAGGTCAAACCCTCCAATGGCTTCTCACCAACTAAGAAGAAGCTCCATAAGATCCAGTATCCTCGATCCACACGATCCACCGTTCCTCGATATCGCATTGTTGCTCCAATTCCTGAATGAAACCAGAAATTAGCCTCATCCACTTATAAATTCGATTATAAAACGAACTGCTGTAATAACGGAATTAGCGTGATTGAAATAAATCATTCCTTTGGAGTACAGGGGAAAGTTTCCATCCCCCTTTGAATAAACTAAACTTGACTTGCTTCTTTCTGCGGCAGATTTTCAACAATTACAACCTGCAACAATGCTACTTTGTAATTTGCATTTTACTCGCAACAGCTTATGAGATCCCATTACGTGCAGAAGGAATAAGTCGCCACTCTAATGCATTTGCTTGTTACGTCCATTTCAACACTTTTATGCTAACATTGGCGACATTGCGATACAAGGTGCGGTTTTCAGGATGTCAAATTGCCATCTTTTGTGCAAATTGCATTACAGGGTTGCACATTTTTGCATCTCAAGTCCAATCATCTACCGATGATTACATTAGGCATGGGAGGAGTGAGGAAATGCCTTAAAGGAAGCCTGGATTCTTGGAAGGTTGACGGAAGTAAGCGTTAATTGGTATAGTGTAATTAATTTCCCTTTTTCATTGTATTTGGGCCGAATTTGAAGGTAAGTTCCCATAGTCTTATAAGAGTCCATTCCTTTTATACTTTTGATTAGGGTGATTATCACTAAACTTCTGATGCTTAACAAGGATTTCAAGCGGAGCGACTCTACTAGAAACCAAAATGGGGATTTGCTAAATTGTAAGAGCCGTCATTCCCTTCACGTGTGGCAACTCAAGCTTAACGTTTTGACGTAGACGTGTGGCGTTCCTTTCTCAAAATTCAACACTGATGCTCATCCTCCCCTCTCATGATTGGCGAAAGTTTCTCCGGTTTAAAATTAGATGATTGGGATATTCCCAATTACAAATGAAAGGCTAAGCTAATTCACCTTAATTTCCAAGCAGTAATGCTCCCTAAGACAATCCCTTTAGGCTCAAATGACAAAACCTTCAAGCGTCAAGTGAATGCTCACCGCTCACCGTTCTGTCACTCCAGGGCTTTGGGACCTTGTCCAGCAGGCATCCGGGAGATTAAATCCCTCCCATGAGCTTCAATCGTCGCTCCTCCGAGCTGAGATTCCTCTGGAATGGATTCTGATTGGTTGAATTTGTAATTGAATTCCTTTGCTCCTTATTGTGTCAGTTTCCTACTTGGTTTTCGAACGAGAGTGAATTGTGTTGCTTTGTTTCCTGCAGTTTGCACACTTGAGTGCAATAGTGGGACTCCTTGGATTTGGAAATGAAGGGAAAAAAGAGATCTACGAGAAGACACCTCGTTCTGGCCACGGCCACCCTTTCCCTATTTCTTGCAGTTTGCACACTTGAGTGCAATAGTGGGACTCCTTGGATTTGGAAATGAAGGGAAAAAAGAGATCTACGAGAAGACACCTCGTTCTGGCCACGGCCACCCTTTCCCTTTCCTCAACAATCAAACTTAACAACAATCACGATTGTTGCAGCTCAATTCAACCCCCGGAGTCTTTGTGGATGCTAAGGATATCAACCAATCAACGGCCTTCTTAACCATAACAGATTATGCTAAACATCCAGAATCTAAAACTAAAAGAACAATCAATACATTGTTCCTATTTCCGCTGAGCTCATCATTTACTTTAGAATTTAATTGTAAAAAAGGTTGGGCAAAGCAAAGGGGTTGAAATCGTCGAGTATGGTTTCCATTGTTCTCATTCCCAAGCTACAAGCACCATCTCATGAACCAAAATCACAACTATGAAAACGTATCTCAATTAACGTTATTCAATCGTTCAATCGTCTTATGAAGGGTATAAGGTCATCCTGGGTCAGCTAAGACACCTTGGGTGACATGGAGTTGAAAAGTGAACATTCTCAAAGTCAGTCAATTAATTTTTAATTTTCAGATTGGTAATAATCTTCCTTCCAGTTGACCTCTTCTGTGACTCTCTTGTTTGACCCTTGTAAAGGTCTTCATTGACATTGTACAGATTCGGGGCAAGAGCGCAGTTGACATTGTACCTGAAAACAAGCGATGAAAGCATAAACAATGAAAATAAAGCTGTAGCTCCTTCTCCATTTACCACCAATCACAGACACGATGCATCTGATTGAAGACTGTTCCATTGGGACAGAGGAAGCTGAAACTGGAACCACCCTCAAGGCACCAGTGCCATACCTTTAGTTTAGACCAATTAATTTAGACCAATTTCGAATTTAATTTGGTTTCAGTACCTGGCAATTTGTTTCTGTATCTGNGTTCCATTGGGACAGAGGAAGCTGAAACTGGAACCACCCTCAAGGCACCAGTGCCATACCTTTAGTTTAGACCAATTAATTTAGACCAATTTCGAATTTAATTTGGTTTCAGTACCTGGCAATTTGTTTCTGTATCTGCAAAATAGCCGATTCTGTCTTTACATGAGAAATGAAGTCGTGGAGGAACGGCAGAATAAGCTGGGAAATCAATCCCAGGGATTCCGACTTCGGGCTGTCGCTGTGAAAAAATTGAATTGCGCTGAATGCTGAATGATGAATGAGAAACCGAATGAATTTGGTCATGAATGAAACAGTCTTACCCGAGCTGCTGATGATTTATTCCAGAGTATAATCCAAGCGAGGAAGGTGATGACAATGGGGGTACTGGAGACTCTGAATTGTTTCCAGATGAGGATGATCATTCTCGGCTGAACTCAGCCAGCCAAGGGTCCTTTCGTTGACCAATAAATGTATACAAATGAGACCAAGAATTGGACGTATTCCTTTTATTATGGGAAATCATCCCAAGTCCCCACCCTTTGAGTACAAAAGAATGAAGATGCGACGGATCATCTTCTGCATCTCACGCTTTTAACATCGGCCATGAAACTAAAGTCCAAACAGTCCGAGAGACAGTATTCATCAGAGCAACGTTTAATTAATGGATCTCGACTAATGAAGCTTTACGACTTTTTGTTTTATGCAATTTGAAAAATGGTCTTTGTGCCTAAAAGCTTTTTAGCTGCTTTTAGTTAATGTGACTTCCGGTGTTGCAATGAAGTTGTGGGTTGACCCCTCGATCACGACCAATTGGATTTGGACCAAATTGTTTATCCTGTCAAAGAGTGGGATGAATTATTGCCACGTTCCTTCTTCGGAATTGCACAATCTTCGCACCAGTTAAAAATCCAAGGACTTTAATTCATGTAAATCAAAGGGTTAAAAAATAGATTCCTGTTCCCTTTCGCTGTCCGCCATTCCTGCACTTTCTCTCTAAAATGGCGGACTTTAGGTGGTAGCGGTGGCCGTATTTGTTGCATAATTGGCACACTTGGCCCTTTGGAGACAATGGAGTCTTCATTAGAAGGCTCCATCCAATGATGGAGATTAAACGCCCATTCATCATCCACAGCTCATACTTTGATTCACAACTAATTGTCACTTTCCTTAAAATTATGGCAATCATCCCACACAACAGCATTACTCATTCAACCACAAATTGCTCCTGTACGGGGACGTGGAATTTGTTACACATGCGGAAATTAGCAGACAGAAGGCGGCCAGGATTGAGATCAATTTAATTCATTCAGCTTAGAACGTGTGCTTGGATGGGATTGGAGAATTCCAATGTGTGTGTGACATGATGTAAATGTTGTTGCCCCTTGACAGTGATAAGCTTAATGAGCAGAGCTTAAATGACACATTCCTAATCTACAATTTTATGACTTGGCTAACTGGGAATTTGACGCTGGTTGCTGACACCGAATCGCTGCAATAACTCATCAAGTCGTAACTCAACAGAGCAGAATGAAGGAAGCTTTATTTGAAGTTTGCAGTGTGTAATCAGTAATTAGCAGGAGTGATCCTTTTGTATTGGAGAGACAACAATGGATTCGAGGCGTTAAGGATTGTTGCGAGGTAACAAAAGTAGAGTCAAAAATCTCGGTGACAGGAACAACGGGAAATTGGAACAAAAATTGATCTCCACCCGAAGAGCCTGACGTCATGTCCTGTTTCCGCTCGCTTTGTCCCAGTCTAGTCACTTCATTGTTGACAACTAAAAGCATTCCTGCTTACGTCCCGCAGTCATTTCCATAATTCAAAGCAGTCGCCCACAGTTGATAAGGATTGAAAGCTGTCTCTTCTTGTAGAACCAATCGGGTGCTGGAAAACGTTTAAAACGGCGACGGACTGGAGCAGTAGAGGCATAGAGGATGCTGAAACACGCTCATGTCCGGAGTACTGGAAAAGACACAAGTTCTAAAAGTAGGTCAATGCCTCATTTGCCAAGTACTCCTCAGCCACTGCCCTCAGACTCCAGCAGTAGCGCCAGGTTTGAAGAAAGAGATTCCATTCCACTGCCTCAGGTACTCAAACTAATGATTTACCACACATTGGCAATGTTACTATTATTGATTTCCTTCATTTCCACAGCGATTTGTGGTCAAGTACCTGGGCATGCGTGAAACTTCGAATTTGTGGGGCATCAAATACACACGAGGACCAGTGGACTACTTGGTCTCTGAAGCGAAACGACTCCTCTCCGCGTCTACTGAGAACACGCTGCCACTTCTGAAGCTGGAAGTGTCAGAGGACGGCGTGACAGTGGGGCCGATGCCACAGAATACTAATCTCCATTTCCCCACGGGGAAGTTCCCAATCGAGTCCATTTCCTACGGAGTCCAAGACTTGGTCTACACTCGCGTCTTTGCGATGATTGTAGTCAAACCTGAAAGTTCAAAGGACACAAGGCTATCGGAGTTGTCTAAACTAGACAATAGTGAAGGGCTGGAGAGTTTTCCTTATCGCTGCCACGCCTTTGTCACCGATACGAGAGACACGGCCAAGAATTTGACCCTTTCACTTGCAACAGCGTTTCAACATTTCAGCTTCAAAGTCACATCAGGCAAGGTTAAGCTGCCGAAAGCAAATCAGTCCATTGAACTAAGGGCGAAGGATGAAATCCCTGAATCTTCTGAAGCTTAGAAGCATTTGATTAATCTGATTGACAGTGTGGGTCTGTTGAATCTATTTGTGGAAAAGTACATGGCATTTAAAACTAAAGAAATTTTTATATACCGATTATTACTACAATTTACAAAGCAATAAAGGTTACTAACTTATTCAACTATAAGGTCCAAAGGTCACCTACTCTAACCTAGTTTAGGTAAAATCTGAAAGCCCGAGTCTGCAACTTGACCTTCTTGCTTGATTCATGGTCAACATAGCCATATATTGGCATTGAGCAACCAGAGTTTCTCTATAATTTCGTAGTTCCTACGAAACTCCATGTCCAATTGCAGTAAATTACGCTGAAATCGCTTGCTGTGGAGAAATGTGTGATTTTCTTGTATTCCCGAAGATAACGCTCTTTGTCGGATGTCCAATCAGATCAACATTACAAGGCAATTAACGGCTCCATTAGCGGCTCAAAAGCTCTATATAAACCTCACACCCTCAGCCACTCTTCGAATCTAAATGTTGAATTAATTTCTAACCTAAATAACTTGACAAAACGAGCTTAGAAATGCGTACATGGCGTGAGGAAGTGGCAGCGTCTGTGAGTCATATTCCGAAACCCCATTTCCCGTGGCCAATCGTAACACCTGAAATGAAGGCAGCCGTGATGAAGCAAATGGACGAAGGATTCTCCCTACCAGCACGACTACGTGTCACCCATGACCTGGAAGAAAAGTTTTGTTCGTACATTGGAATGAAGTACACAGTCGCCGTGAACTCGGGAACAAGTGCTATCCTATCCATTTTGGATGGGATTGAACTCCAGCGGGGAGATGAAATTATCGTCCCTACGTACACGTTCTTTGCAACGGCGTCACCTGCCCTTGTGCTTGGAGTACTTCCGGTCTTTGCAGACTGCGGTGGTGATGGGAACATTGACCCAGAGGATATACGAAGGAAGATCACCCCAAGGACCAAGGCGGTTGTGATCACACACCAGTGGGGGATTCCGTGTGACATGGACGCCATCATGGACATTTGCAAGGTGCATAATCTCCACCTCCTGGAGGACTGCGCCCGTGCCCATGGAGCGACGTACAAGGGAAGACAAATTGGAACTTTTGGAATCGCATCTGCATTCAGCCTTCAAGCTAACAAAATTCTTACAGGAGGTAAAAATATTATCAAATTCTAAAAGTGAAATTGAATCAAAATGTTTTTGACACAGTTGAAGGGGGACTGGTGGTGACAAATGATGACAAAATCTTTTACCGGACACTGCTTCTAAGCACCCTTGGTCAGCGTGCGTTTGAAGAAATCCCAAGTGACCATTCCCTTTACCAGCATCATTTTGCTGGCTTTGGACTCAACCACAGGATCCATCCACTGGGGGCAGCCATTGCAATCCAGCAACTGACTCAACTCGACACTTGGCTTTCCCAGAAAAGGATTTTCGCAGGGCAGCTGGAAGATGCGGTTAGAGAAATACCGTTTCTGGAACCACCCAAGTACGATCGGGAGAGTGCCCCTGCCTGGTATGGCTTCGTCATGCAGTTCAAATCCACAGTTATGCAAAGTATCCTTGGAAGAATTGATTCGAAGGCTCCATGACCTTGGTTTGACAGAGTTCGAGCGACCAGGGCTCCTTGGTCAAACAGTCCACTCCCTGCCCCTCTTCACCCACCCTGGTGACGCTTGGCCTGAAACATTCAAAGACTTTGAGCCAAGGGAGCAGGGGCCCTTTCCTATTGCTCTGAACTTTGCAGAGAATGCTCTCAAACTGCCAGTGTGGGTTCGTCCTGAAGACCAGGAAATAGTTTCAGTTTATATCAAAGGACTCGTCCAAGTCTCAAAGGAAGTGGCCAACTGAAATCAATTTCAAGTTGCAATTTCGTTCTAAAAAGAATAAAAATTCCGTTCAGTCGCTGGAGATCTAAAGGGTCGTCGCGTTCTTGTTTAAGAACTGAGCAAACTGCAATTGTTTAAAAATAAAAATTGCTGGTCAAAGAGAAGTCGAGTCAAGAACCTTTGCCAGAAATTCAATATTAGTAAACAAAATTTTTTTATTTCGCACGGCGTCTGACATGTGAAGAAGTTCACTTCAGCCGATAGAGGAGAGAGAGCCATCTAGAGGTCAACTGAGGTCATTCCTTCCTTTTGGAGCCAAAGTATCAAAATCCTGTCGATTCTGCGTCTAGTTGTCTCATTTGAAGAAAAGACAAAGAGAGAGATGTCGCTAGTTTAAATATTCCCGCCAAAAGGACCACATGGGAAAGAGCGACATTGGATGGGGAGCAAGAAGGGGCAAAGAGAGACAACAATAGAAAATAGTTTAAACAATTACATAGAACAATATTAATTAATTAATAGGTTAATTAATATCAATTAATTCATGAGAATAATTCCATTTTACAAATTCCACAAGAGGACCAAATGAACAAGAAATAAAGACAATCTCCAAACTTCTTTCGCATTTCTGTCAAAAACTTTTTATTTAAATTGACAACTCCATTGGCCGATTTAATAGCTAGTTTAAATATTCCCACCAAATAGACCACATGGGAAAGAGCGACATTGGATGGGGAGCAAGAAGGGGCAAAGAGAGACAACAATAGAAAATAGTTGAAACAATTACACAGAAAAATACTAATTAATTAATAGGTTAATTAATATCAATCAATTAATTAGAATACTTTCATGTTACAAATTCCACAAGAGGATCAAATGAACGAGAAATGAAGACAATCTCCCAACTTCTTTCGTATTCCTGTCAAAAACTTTTTATTTAAATTGACACCTCCATTGGCCGATTCAATTTACACAAAATAAGCATAGCACTAATGGCACCGAGCAAAATTAACCAATTAACGTGTTTTTCCTAAACCTCTTTGTCAGGGATCTTCCCGAAGTTATCATTCAGAGTGTAGAATGTCGGAGCATCCTGGCAAGGGACAGAATCCTCAGCCCTGGCACAAGGTGAAACTCTCCTGTAATTAAAAACATAATTGGAATACAATTCAATTAAATTGGGATGTTTTTACTTGATTGAAAATGGTTTCAGCAGGACAGATGAAACTCCACTTGTACATTTTCTCAGTGCCATCGGGAAATGAAGCTGGGAGGCAGACGTGGAATACCTAATTAACAATTAATTCATTAATTCAAACAATAAAACTCTCTTCAAAAGTCTACATGGATTAATCAAAATAAATCAAAATGAATCAAATCCAACAGGAATTCAAGTTTTGATGGATGGAAAGCCTCTTTGTCAAAGGTTACAAATGGGCTGTCAAAAGGGATTGATTCCGTAATCCCCAAAATCTGAAATTCCTGAATGTATTGAGTTTACGCACTTGGCATTCATTGTCGACATCTGCGTAGTATCCGTAGGTCTTCCCTGTAATTCAAAGTATTAATTGATTAATTGATTATTGCAATTGATTAGTCACGAGTAATGGGTCTGGTCTGACCTGCACATGAGAAGGTATCGACGATATTGGATCGAATGGATGTTGAATTGGAAGGGAGTCCAAGGGGTTCTTCTTGCACCTCCACGGCTTCCTCTGCCTGCCGCGGTCCCTGTGTGATTAATAAACTGTGACAGGTGAAGTGAGTCAATTAAAGCATCCCATTGACAGTGTTTCCGTTCATGTGGTGTCCGAATAATAAGTTGCATCACACTTTAATTGAGAGACTCAAATTATCTCCCTTCCACTTTCTATTTCTCGTAACATGGAGTGAGGTAAGAAGGGCTATCGAGTGTCATCCCAGTATTAACTGTCCTCGTCAGTTAGTAATGGAATGAACATAATCAACCTGAACTCCCCATGACACACCAATCATTGTTTCAAGTCTTTAACTCATAATCAGAATAGAATCCATTTGCATCATCCCAAAATGTCACTTGGATGAAAGGGAAGCTGATTGATTCTCAAAGCGACAGCGACAGCCTCATCATCCACCCATATTAATCCCGTGTTTGCAAGTCGATGTCGTCAGGTAGCCATGTTCCTTTGCCAATTGACGATCCACATTCTACTTTCTCCCCATTGTCCAACAAAGAATCCCTTTCACTCCAATTGTCTTTGAAAATGAAACTCACCACCAGCCTTGTAATTAAGTCAAGAATCATCACTTACTCGGAAGAATTGCTGGGGATAGCTCAGGACTGAACTGGCACTCAGAAGACCAAAAACTATAAAAAAAATTAGAAATGACAAATTAGAAATGAAGCCCTGGCAGAAAAAAGTAGAAGACGCTGAACGCCATTAGAATTTTTGATGGTTCAGATTTTAGGAAAAGTTAAGGAAAGCATAGATTTTGTTCCATAGCTGCAACCTTACGGATTGTGAGCAGCGTCCTTGTCATTTTTGGAATTTGATGATTTTTGTGACTAGCCTGAAATGGCAAAGAACTTGATGAGTTTTTGATGAATTTGGACTTTTTCTAAATGATTTAGAAATGGCTGGTTAGTTGACCTGTGTGAATGTGGTGATCCCTTGATGTGTTCCTACTGGTGGTTGTGATGTTGAATGACTTTTGACTTTACTTGTTGACTTGGCTAAAGACAGAGGATGTACTGATGATGGTCCGAAATCTTCCAAATCAATTTATACAGCAGGAGCCTATCAGAAGGATCCACTGGGATCCACTGGGATCCTGGCGTGGATTTCCGTCCATCTTTCTCCTGACTGCATCTTCAATTGTAACCCTCTTGGGGTGGCATTGCATCCTGCACTCTCCCTGAATCATCACGATCAAAATTAATAATTTGCATTTTTGGCAGTCCCTGTATGACATAATTATGGAAACTTTAAGTTATAACCTGGGAACAAATGGGGACGTGACAAAAGTCCCCATGTCTTTTGACCCGTCGGAGTAGTCAGTCAGGGACAGTCCTTGAGCATCCGATCGGCATTGACCACACTGGTCGATAAATTGAACCAATCAACGCTTATATAAAAATCCACGCTCAATTAATCCTGACACGCATGCTGTGAGGCTAATTGCTTGTGTATTTCCTACACTTATGCTCATCACCTCGGTGTCCTTTCATTGATAATCAAATGCAGTCGAGAGGGATAGTTGTAAAATTAAATTGGGCATTCATTAAGGTATTTTGATTAATCAACACCTAGGCCTGGGATAGGGACGAGCATCCTTTTCCCAGGGTCAAGTCGTGACTTTTGATCCTCACAAAATCCCATCTTCTGGATAATTGGATTTTGATTTTTGATTTAACTGCTCTAACTCATCCTCCATGAAATCCTTTCTTCCTTCCCTTTGGACTCTGTTCCAAAACGTTAATTCCCTTGGCCTAAACTGAATTCCAAAGGACCAAGATTTTGTTTTTTGTATTTGGATAGGGTGATAGGCCATAAATAATTGGAAACCATTTCCCAATTCCTTATAGGTGGAATATTTGGCATGTTTATTTATACTGGGATGTGTGATTAGTGATTGCATGTGATTGCAAATATTATTGAGATCCTTCTTGGAGGTTCAATTGTTCCGTCGTGCAGGAGTGTGTGGCCACAACAATACTCAATTACAGTTATCATTCAAAGGGTACAAATAAAATGATTCAAAAGGGTACCCTTAAAGGGAGATGAAATCCAGGAAATCAGAATATAATTATAAATTCTGACGCTGTGAATTTAGCAATATTACTTGAAATACGATCTGGAGATTTGAACACCCCAGAGTTCAATTAACCCTAATTCCCTTGACCTTTTTCACAAGACATTTGACTACATAATACACAAGCAAAGGGTGTAGACTTTAAATTAATTTGGCCTATACGCGCGTTATTAATTTTCTGTCAAAATCTACAAGATTATTAGCAAATCCCTCTAGACTGGGATGTTCAATTACTAATTATATCTGAATGACATGGTTCTGTGGTAGTCTCAGGTAGCGGCAAGCCCTTTGTCGTGGCCATAATTAACCAAAAGATCTCTTGCTCACCTTGACACTCCTGACACCAAGCCTCGTAGGAAAAGTCTTTATCAATCCCTTCGTTAATTAAAACATGCTCTAACGCATTTGCATAATTCAGACATACTTTCATAGTTTCACCCAAAAGTAACTGGCAAATCATCAAAAATCATAAAATATTGTTAAAATGGAAGGACGACAAATTAGCAAGGATGAAGCGATGCGACGCTTTGATTTTTAAGAAGAAAAAACTAATTGTGCAAACCTACCAGGAATTCAGTTATCATTAATTAATTTGTGGTGTCAAATTCGACTGGAATTTTAATTTGTTTAGTTTTCCCTTTCCATATTGAGAGAGATTTGTTTCTGAATTGATTTAATTGATCCCATGCTGTCCTAATTGGAATTTCCTCTTTAGTTGATACTAATCATGTCCCACAGCTCTGATGTAACATCGACTCATTCAACACCTAATCTTGGATGCAACAATTGACAGGGAAAAGTGATCAATCAAAGGGAAGCGGAACAATGGAATCGAGTACTTTTGACACTTAATTACATCCATACCTTCCTATGACCTCAACTAATTAGATAGGCATGCTAATGAGGCGGTGACATCCTCACTCACAGTTCATCAATAACCAACAATCGACAATTTTTGTACCAATTTTTCCAATTGCCAAAAACAATAAACCCCCAAAACTCTTCGATTTATGCAAAATTCCTCGATTTATGGAAAAATTCGTCGATTTTTGCAAAAATCAGAAAATTATTGGTCTGAAAATATTTTAATTTGAGGCAAGTTGAGATGATTTGTGCGGGAATTTGGATTTCTTGGATTTTGTTTTGAATTTGCAATTTCCGAATTTCGGGTTTTTGATTTTTTGGAAATTTTGATTACATTTTGCGGCCCATTGCGGGTAAAAATTCGGGGATTTTGGAGATCCGTTTCGATTAGTAATCGGTGCTGAAGATGATTACAAAGGACACTTTCCTACCGGAATTCGAAGACCTGAAGACGGAGGAATGTAAGCTAGGTACCCCGTTCCTTATGGCTGGTGCCTTCCACTTGGGTAAACAATGTGAAGTCGAAAACAATGTAAGTTTATTGATAAAGTTTTAATGCTAGTGTGTCGTAATTGATTGATTTCTGATTGGTATCGTTTGTAATTTGAAGGAGTACATGCTCTGTCGTAAGGAAAGTAATGACACCACGCAAGTGTCTCTCGGAAGGGAAGATCGTCACTGCCTGTACTATGACATTCTTCAGGGCTGTAAAGAAAAACTGCGCCGATGAATTTACAGACTATGCAAACTGTATCGATAAATCATCCAGTGATTACCAATTGCGATAGTAAGTTTGAAATTATCAGTCATTAAGGTGCACGTAAAAGCTTATCGAGGAGGCCCCATCTTGATCGAGAATAGATACTTAAGCTAAACATACTGTTGATCAGGTTTTTAGATTTTTGCTTCCCTTGGATCGAGAATAGATACTTAAGCTAAACATACTGTGGATCAGGTTTTTAGATTTTTGCTTCCCCTGGATCGAGAATAGATACTTAAGCTAAACATACTGTTGATCAGGTTTTTAGATTTTTGCTTCCCTTGAATTTCATACGCCAGATCATAAGTTTAGTACTTTGAATTGAGATAACAGATTTTTCTTTTTCTTTCAGCTGTCGAAATACTCAAGCGATCTTTGATTCATGCTTGAAGGAGAAGCTGGGGATGATTCGACCACATCTTGGATATCACGCTGAAGCTCGAGTTCATAAGACCATCAGACCCAAGCCACCACTGGAAAAACCAATGTACTTTCCAAATGCAACGCCTCAGCTTCCACCAGAAGATATGGAACGTCCAGCAGCAGCACAACATGGAAACAAAGGATTCATCGACTAAGCAGCAGCGCTGGTTAGCAACAGTCGTTGAAACGCGTCGCTCTTCATTTGCTCCTCGAAACTGCCATTTCGTTCGTAGTTACTCTGTGTGTAAATCACAATCCAAAACATCTTGGAGCGTAGTCAGAAGTCAGGAATTAAACCTAGAGAATATGAAGTCTACAATGGACATCTCTTTATCGTTTTGGTCTTAATTGAGAACGTTTCCTCCAGTCTGGGATCGTATTTGAAAACTTGAGTTCAGTGATGAGGAATGAGAAGCCATTGGTGACTTATGACGGCTATGCTTCATGCCCTTTAGTGACTAGCGATAGGACCTGCATCCTTGC